>JAODAC010006050.1:0-30881 GCA_027575185.1 Mimaenictus wilsoni
AAAAAAAAATCAAATGAGGAAATGTTACGGATATAAATATGACAATAAATATTAACCACAATGGTTCAAAGTTTAATAATTTTGCTAAACAGAATGAATTGAATAAAAATATTTTTAAAAAACGTTAAAAGGGCGTTCGGAATCGCACCTGAACTGTACAAGTTTGTATATACTTATACGCACACCACCTTTTGCGGACCGGATGGGAATTACTCGCAAATAATTATTCTAAAATAGATATTCAAAAATAAATGATAGGGTAGAACTTATTTGTCCTACTTCACCTTAATAAATTCTTGGACTGTGAGCAATTCACATTCGAGAAATGAATCGCGCCTGGTCCGAACAGCATACTATTTTGTATACCGCCTTGATCGGACCGGACGTGATGTACTCGCAAAAAGTTTAATCATTCTAAATTAAATGATGGCCTAGAATTTATTTGTACCGCTTCACCTAAACAAATTTTTGGGCCGCTAGCTTTTGATTAAAGCAAGAATCAGGAAGAAGGGTATCATATACTTCAGAGGGAACACGATTAACAGAAACAGGCATGCAAGTGGAAATGAACTGGGAATACTTCCGCGAATTAAATTTGAACAATATTCAATTCGCGTGAATTTGTGAGATTAATCGAGCCTGGTCCGAACAAGGTACCATCTTGTATACTAAGATACTCACACCATCTTGGTCGGACCGGGCGTGTTCTACTTCTGAATATTATACGCAGTCTGAAATAAATGAAAGTCTGGAATGTACTTGCCTCATTTCACATTATCTTATTCTTGAAACGCGAGCTTTTGGCTAATGCAAGAAGAAAGAAAAATGGGCAACACATGCTTTAGAGGAAATAGAATTACTTTGAAAGACAATTGTTAGAAATAAATATGAACTGCAACAAAAAATAAATTGCATTCGACAGATGAATCGCTCCTGCTCTGAATAAGGTTCTGTTTTGTATACTAATATACGCACACCGCCTTGTTCTGACCGGACATGTTCTTTTGGCTGATGCAAGAAGAAAGAAAAATGGGCAACACATACTTCAGAGGAAATATAAAGAACTATCTTGAAACACAATTGCTACAAATAAGTATAAACTGCAACAAAAACAATTCGGCAGATGAATTACGCCTGGTCCGAACAAGGTACTATTTTGTACCACACTTGACCGTATGTAATTTTTCGAAGAAATTATACTAATTCTAAAACAATTGAAGGTTCTTGAAGCGCTGGACAATATTATTGGAACACAAAACCAATTCAAAGCTACAAACATTTTTTTTTAATTGATGAGAAAGCAAGAAACAAGGAAAAGGGCAACAGATACTTCAGAGGATACAGAACAACCCTGAAACTAGGAGTACATAGACTTCCACTAACGAACCAAACATTTCGAACAAAAAATCGATTCGCATTTGAATGAATCGGAATTTAATTAAAACCCAATTCGCATTCGCATTAATTGATAGCTACAGTCAGTTAGTCACAAAAAGTGCATAATGTGCGGTTATGCACACTTGTGCTTCCCCTTTCTCAATTGCAATTGCGTATGCACTGCCACTGGTCCGTTAGGTGTACTAGTTTACGGGGCGCATTGTGTTTGTGCGCAAATTAGCCCATTGTTTTTGAGCGCAATTATATTAACGGCCATTCCGCAAGCGGCGCGGATATAATTCGACGATTATCTCGCTGCATAATTGAAACAATTTTATGTGCTTCGGACATGCGAGATTTACACGTAATCAGCGCGTGCGGTACGGGCGGACGGTTGCGGACGGCATATTTACACTAATGTACGTGCAGGTAGAGTACCCATGATCGGACCCCATGCCAATTCCAGTCCCCACATTCACCATCGCAGCACACGTGGCCTGAACGCGGCCATATTATTCGATTCAATTATTCGATCAAATTACCGGTGTTTACTTGTGACGCAAGGTTGTTATTACCTGCGCGGCGTATTGCATGCTTAACGTGTTTGCCTGCGTTGAATCTTGGCGATAATTCTATAGAATTGCCATGAAAATATTGTGAATCTGATAAAAAAACACTTTCGTGATTTTGTTTCCTATCGAAAAATTTTAATAGTAAACCATTTTTTTCTCAAGTATTATAATTTATAAATATTACAGTACTACATTACCTCAGCAGCATAAAATATAGTTGATAGTAGCTTATTCCATGTTATTATGTACTTTTATCAAATTTTACGAAATTATAATTAAATATATTAAGAAATATGTCGAAATTGGATAAGAAATACGCCATGCTGATGTAGATGGCGGGAAGTGAATCGCACTCGGTCCGATTAAGGTAGTATCGTGTACTAATAACTCACATCACCTTGCTTGGACTGGTCGTGGAATATTACATACATTATACTACACTACACATTATATTACACTATAACTGCCGTGAAGAATACCGGAAGCTATTACAAACGACAATAGGTGGCTGGATCGCACCCGGTATGAACAGGATGCTTTCGCATACTAAAATACGACATACCACCAAACTCAACTCGAAAAAAAGTAATTCGAATTGGACATATGAATCGCAAAGTTGTATGTTATTTTCCTTGTCTAATCCGAAGAAATCGAACTTGGCGAAAACCATCTTCCCATCACTCTTGAAGATCCGCTTGGCTTTAGCCTTGGTTCATATTACCATGTTCGGACCGGGCGTGATTTATTCTCCTAAATAACACATATTCTAAAATAAATGAAAGTCTCGAATTTATTTGTCAAACTTAATACTTGTTGAATTTTTCGGAAAACCCTTTCTAAATTATAAATATTCTTATTATTGGATAAACTTTAGTAAAACTTTTTTGATTATTCCCTTTTTCCTGTAAAAGACACTCTAGATGTGTTTTAAAATGCATTTTACCAAAATTAACGGTTTTGAAATGACTGAAAATTACTACATACCTCAAAACTATTGTGAAATACGGCAATTTAAACATCGAGAATTGAATCGCACCCGGTCCGAATCAAGTGTTATCATATACCAAAAACGGTTTTACGTAAATTATACTAAATGAAGCTCAAGAACTTTCTCCCACTTCACCTTAACTTATTGTTGAATGTTTGCGACAACTCTTGGAAAAGAGAATTTCAAATATTTTTTAATCAAATTTTATTATAAAATATTAAGAGAAAATAAATCCAGAAAACTCGTAACTTACCCAGTAAATTTTAAATTATATAAGGTCGGATATAAAATTAGGAAGAGAAAACGCAGAACCACAACACGAAGACTATAAAACATGCATAATCCAATTAGGGGATAAGACCACGGATTACGGCGGCCTTTGGCTGGCTTCATTATTACCTTGAATATTTGTTATACTCGTTAAGGAAACCGCCTAAATCTATAGTCTAAGAATGGCAACGCTACGATGGAGACGTTGACCCCAAGTATCGAAAAATTATTAGTCGAAGTCAACTGCGTACTAAATTTAAGAAATTAAGCTAACAAGGTACAAGAAACAGGAAACAGGCAGCAAGAAACTTGGAAAATTCGTTATTACCTTTCTAAAGTTTCACAATATTATTAATATTATAAATTTACCTTTAATGATTTGTTCATCATTACACCAATTACTTTAATTACTTAATTAAATAATTTTATATGGTTAATATTAATTTTAATTAAATTGTGTTAAACCGGTATATTAAAGGAATATGGGCGTGTGGGATATTTTAATTAATTAAATACTTCATTAATTTGTAATTAACAAATAATATTAGGCAATTTATGGAAATAAGTTCATGTGTAACAGATTAATCATAAATTAGTTTGTGTTTTATTGATGCTATTAAGATAATCATGATTAATACATTGTTACTAAGTGAATCAATTTATTTTCATATATTCACAAACATTGTTCATAAAAACATCCTATTCCTACTTCCAACTCGTTTTTACAGTCCCATCGTTCGTATTACTCACTCCGGAATCATATATTGATATAAAATAATATAGTGTTTGTAATATATTTAAAAATTTCGAACTCGTGTTTCGGGTTTGACTCAAATACGAGTTCCGGGTTTAGATCGATCTTCAGTTTCGATTAAGTATCGAATTATTGCTTCTATTTTTAAAAGAAGTGGAGTTTCGAATTTCCTTAATACACGAATTTCGAGTTTCATTATTAACCGAGATTCCGGTTTAGAATTTCGAGTGGAGAGTTTATAGTCTCGAGTACTCTGTATTTTTTTAATGTTTCGAACTTTGGGTTTAGAATAACGGGTTTCGAATTACTGATTTCCAGTTTTAAATTTCGGGTTTCAAGCTTTCGAGTTTTGAACTTTGATTGCGAGTCTCGGGTTTTAAGTTTCAACAATATTTCTTAAATTATCCTGAAAAATAGCTATACGTACACGGAATTTTCTGGACTTTCGTATAATTAGCTCTTTTCAGCTTTGTGCCCTTCAGTAAACTCTAAAATGACCTTTAAACTAATCACAGAAAACTCCACATCGTAAACAACACGAATTTTAGGACCGTAAACCATCTCCGGCCATGATTTTAAACGCAAACCGCTCGTTGATAAACGACAGCCGGCAGGGGCCTAACGCGAGAGTGCAATAATCCAGGTGTACGACGATGAAAAGACGCAGCCCAGGTCCATGGTGGACGCCAATTGCAGCGGAAGTGGACCGTCTGAGAGAGCCCTAGCGGAGCAGGATGGCCGGATACGCACACCGAATGCAGCATGCTGGAAATAGCAATTACATCCTTTTAGAGCCGTCACACTGCAAGTCATCTCCCGACGCGCCGTAATTGAGTGGGTAAGCGCTCCTAGTCGAGCCACTACTACCTAACCTTCCTACGCCTCTCCCTCCCGCTCTACCTTCCACCTCTATTCGTTCTGGTCCACCGCCGCCACCGGCGCCGTCGACGAGAACCACCCCCGGAGCAACATATGCAGGCCTAAGCGGGGAAGCAACTGCAGACGTCGCTTATCTTCATTTGCCAGCCGTCCGTGCACATGATGTCACCTCCAAACAACGGCAGGAACAACAGCTCTACCGCCAACCACCGATGTGTCTACCAGCGCCACCACAGACCCACCCATCACTTCATTCTCATCCTACCTCTAGCTTAGCTAGCAACCACGAATTCATGCACTTGTTGTACGCATACCTGAATTGCATACTCGTACAGCCAACCCAACTCCTCCAGAGAATGTAGAGAGAAGGGCAGACACCCTCTGCCTTCTCTGCCTGCATAAGTGTTTTAGTTGTTAACTTTATCAACCATTTAGATGACAAATTGCTGCGCGAACAACTTGCGAGTTTCATTCCGGCTGTACTTCGAACACTTCCCTGGCATTATCTACAAGTGGAAATTATTCGAAACTTTGTCTTCTACAACCTCATGTCCTCTCCTTTTCACATGCCTGCAGAGAAAATTGTCATAAAAATCACATATTGAATTTTGAGTTTCGGCTTTCGTATTTAGGGTTTCGAATTTCGGATTTTGGATTCCGAGTTTAGGATTTCGCATTTTTAGTCTCGGATTTTATGTCTCCGGATTAGGATTTCCAGTTCAGGATTTCGGCTTTCGAGTTTCGGTTTCGAATTTCTGGTTTTGGAGTCCCAGCTTGGGATTCAGAGTTTCGGATTTCGCATTTTTAGTCTCAGATTTTATGTCCCCGAATTAGGATTTTGAGTTTCGAGTTTCAGCTTTAAAGTTTCGAAATTAGAGTTTCGAATATTGACCTATTCAAAATTTTGTCTTAACATCCTCAAACCCATATCCTTCTCTTTCCACATGTCTACATAGCAAATAACAATATGTTCTATTATAATATTGTAATAATTGCAAGTCCTAGTAAATCTTCTCAGCGAATTTATGCTAAATAATATCTATATACAGTCCCGGTGGATTACACAAAGCACGCCGAAATTTCCGCATTGTTAAACGAGTTATGGGTATTAAATCCCAATTACTTTCGGTCGCAATCAGCGAATGCATTCGTAATGTGCTTGATGTGTTTGGAATAAATTTGAAATTCATTAAACAATTTATAATTACGGAACTTTCTGGGTGGATTTCGAAAAGAGCGCGGTCGGTATTGGGGTTTACTGTGGTTCTTGCATGCGTGAGTGGGCGCGTAAGACAGGGTGGGTATGTTTTATATTTTTGGATAAGCTTAGCGTAATGCTTAAATCAATAGGGATTATGTCTAGCCAGCAAATTGCAATCCAAAAGTTTCGTCGAGGAGACTTAATTTTTTATGCAAAGTAAAGTTCGTTTAAATAAGGATTTTCTGTAATAATAAGTTCAAACGTGTTTCGAGTTTCATGCTAGTTTTGGTATTAGAATTTCGGGTTTCAAGTTTCGGGTTTCGAGTTTTAGAATTCTGAGCAGAGAAATATTCCTATAATCTTCATGTAATTCTATTCTAAACCGAGTCTCATGCGAGTTCCAGTTTTCGAATTTCGGGTTTCAAATTTCGAATTTCCGCGGCTTTTCAACTTTTGATGAAAATAATCCAATTTCATATTGACGAAAAGGAATATGCCTACTGAAACAAGATTTCAGGTAAATATGTTCTAAACTCGAATTTCGAGTTTAATACGAGTTTTGATTCCCAGGTTTCAAGTTTACGTTTTCGGGTTTCAAATTTAAATGAATTTATTAACAATAAATATAAATATTTCACAGAAAATCTTCTTTTCATGTAATTATGTTGGCAGTTTTCTAAAAAAAATATATAAAAATCATAATAAAATATAATAAATTCAAGGAAAGAGCATTTCAATTCGCGAAACGTTATTACATATTTCATCATATTTCACTCGTGTACGTCACTGATTTACGCACACGTACCCACATACACACACAGTCACATACACACACAGCCGCCGCTGGTGCAAGCCGACGCTTGCAAAACGGAAACAGATGGCATTTTGCGCCCTCATAAAAGCGTATCACACATCTCCGCACATTCTCTCCGCACAATGCGCTGCGTGACTAGGTGCAAAATTTAAATTCCTAGGCGATAACACGTTTTTTTTTTCTCTCATCATCATCACACGAATATCCATTGTCCACGTCGAGCACGTCCATAATAAAATAGCTGAAGCCATGCGAAACTTTGGCGAATGCGCCGGTATTCCGCTGCATTTTCCGAAACGAGCTTGAATAACCTGCATTTTAATTAAACATTATGCGAGATAAATCAGCCAAATGTAAATATGCGGGCGATATTAATTTCTACCAGCAAATAAAATTAATGTCGACGCTCGATGTTCGAATGCCGGACGTTTGATTTCATGTGCGCAACATTCGTTCGGTGTCAATAGTCGAGGGAAGTATGTAAGCGAGAATGGTGGAGGAGCCGGGCGAGCATCGAATATTTAAGCTGGCGAAACCATATGAGTATGCGAATGTTAGTGTGGGATACATACGCTCGTGGTATGCATGTGTGTATCCCAATGGGCGGTTTTCTCACCCTACGAAAACTTCAATTCTGGCAAACGAGTAATGCAATCTCGTAATAAATCCGACGCCGCTATACGTTCCGTTTGAACGAAGATAAATCTTTAAGTGCTTCCAAACGCATTCGTTCCAACTACGTTCGTTCGTACTAGCAATGCCCCGAAAACCATAGAATGCAGTAATATCAAATAGTGCTTGGTGTGTAAATAATTCATTACTAAGGAGAATTCATTCTTATTACTAACTATATAAGTTTAAAGTAACTGAAAAATCTGAAAATTGTATAGGAACTTATGAAATAGATTTTGTAAATGCAAGTTTTAAGGATTTCCAAAATTTTGAAAATTTTACATGAATAGTTAGAAGTATCCAGGAGATAATTTTAAGTCTTAAAATTTTAAAATCTGTTTATGATGAACGCATTTGTAAAATATTGCTTTTAAAAACTCAGTTACCCGATACTCGAGTTTCGAGTTTACCGTAATGTCATCTAATCTAACTATTAAAATTTATTTTACAGAAATATAATAGTTTTATATATCCGGACCCGGGTTTAGACTTATCGAGTTTCGAGTTTCGGATTTCGAGTATTCGGTTCTAATCAATTTTATTTTTTATTTTTGTATTATGAAGACCGATTAGTTCCTAGAATACAAAATACGATGTAATCATTAAAATTTTGAAATTGAAATTGTTTACCATGAACATATTTGATAAAATATAGCATTTCAGAAGTCGGTTATACTTTTTTTGAGAGTCAGATTTACTAATTTAATGTCGTCAACCCGGGTTTATATAATTCGTAAACGCGGTACTCGAGTTTCGGGTTTAGTGTTGTAATGATAGTCTAGTGAAAGTTTGATATGAATATAATTTTTTTAAATATTTTGTTTAATTCTTTGATTTTGAAGAATTCTTTTTATAAACCCGGGTTTTTCAATACCGATTAGTCGAGTTTCGGGTTCACTGTTTTTATTTTGTTTACTGTATTAAAGTTGACTAATTTTTCGGGTTTCGAGTTTCAATCTTTCGATTCACACCAACAAATTTCTATTTTTCCAAATCTAAATTTCATAATTCTCCTTCTTCTTTTCATAATGAATAAACAAATATAACCTAAACAACCATATCCGTTAAGAAAGCACATATAATCCGAGCGTAATAAACACACAAATAAGCTTTAAAAAAAGAAGCAGCCGTAATGCATAAGCATACTTAGTTAATGTAAGACGACGGTAATTAGCGCAAAGATATTCGTGCAATATGAATGAAGGCACAGTGCCGACGGCGCTCGTATTTCCGTCGCGGTTGGAAAACCCCAACCACCGTCGCCGTCGCCACAGCCGCCGCTGCGCAAATCTCTTTGTAGTGGATGAACTTTGCAATTATGCAAGCGCAATGATTATATTCAACGAGGCAAGTTTCGCGCAAGGCTTTCAGGCGGCACCGGCGCCTTTGGAACGCAAATGCGCATTGTCGCCGCACCTTAGTGGAAAGTTTCTTTTTTGTTTGCCGCACTCGCCATACACAGATATACACGCGTTATCTGTGTAGAAATAAATATGTGCAGCCCGAAGAGCTTTTGGAACGGCCGAAGCTTTTAAATATCGCCCACGTCAATTTCTTCTGACAACATCGTCGCGTCGACGATTTGCGATTAAATATTCATATACACCCTCGACGAATGACGCCCACCCACCATTCACCCACCAATCTTCCTCTGCTCCCTTTACCTCTCTGTTCCCCGCATCGCGACGCTATCCGAAAAGAAGAAAAACAAAAAAGAAGCACAATAGCACAAGGGCGCAAAAGATGCGCAAAGAAAAATTGTGCGCTCGACGATGGGACATATTTGCATGCGGTGTAGATTGCCACTCTTTAGTATTCATTTCCGCGCACGGGAGGAAATTAATAAAATATGCGCCAGTTTAAGGAGGGGGTGGCGTCGGACCTTAGTATCTTCGTAATTTATGAATGCAGTAAATGCATTTATATTATGCTTTTACGGTTGGCGCATGTTTTTATTACGGTTTTCTGGGCGCCATCTACGGATGTTATCCATACGTTTGCAACTTCTCCTGCGCCGGTGTATACTTGGTTGCAGTCTTAAACAACTGTGTGTAGCTGGTTACAGTAGTATAGCTGCAACCAACTATGCCCGTCAGTCCGGAAGCACCTATATTAACGTCTTGTCGACGTAGCGCCAGCGCGTAGACGTTAAGACTTATCTTGGTTAAGTAGTTTTTAGTTTGGCCAAAGTTTCGACAAAGTGTGAGTGTTTTCTAGTGTGCGCGTTAAGCTATAAAGATTGCTGACGCTGTAAAACGTAGGCAACTTTGTGTTGTGTTTCGGAGTACATTTGGTTGCATACATTATGAATGCATATTTTAGTGATGGTCATTTGTAGGGGCTTGAGTAGAGTTTAACACGGAATATTATAATTTTCGCAGATGATGATAATATGCTACATGGATTAATTTCATTTAAATGATAATTTTATAACTTCAGGGAAATGAATATTATTGTGGATTCTAATTAATATTATTTTCTATTCGCGAATGGAGGAAATAACACTCTTCAGAGTTTTATCACCAAAATCTTCATTTTTTCATTTGAATGTGTGCGCCCACATAGGCAGCACAGTTGGTAGCGCTTCGGCCTACCATCCCGAGGTACCCATTACTCACAAATTATCACTCTCAAGAATTAACATTAATCCACACAAATATAAACATTACTACACAATTAACCACTCTTCAAGAACAACAATCGCAAATGTGTGCAACCAACAACACTCAAGAAGCATGATAGAACAACATAACAATAATAACATGTAACATAAATACATAAAGACCAATAAATCCAGGCTGAAGAACCAATATTTTGTTTTCGGTCGATGGTCAGGTCTCCGGACCAAATACAATCCTATTAGATTAGGGTGACATCTAGCGATGAAAATATATGTTTCCTGTGCATTGCTCAGATATCCACCACGATTCGGCGCTAGTGTATTAGAATTGAAGAGGGCGAAGTTCTAGAACCCCATCTTTATAACTAACTTTCTCAAAACTAACCGATTATGACTTTTCAAACATGATTTTAACATTTGAAGAGATAATCAATTACTGCAAACACAAACAAAAGAAAAATATTAAAATTAAAGATTGAAAAATAAACCAGATCCGAAAAAAAACTTCGAAAAACTCTTTTTTCGAGCTTTATTGAAAGAAATGAAGCCAAGTGTCGAGAGAAAATTCAATGCGGCACGCAATTATTTTCAGCACCGGTGCGCCGCTTGCGCTGGCAGTGCAACGCCTCGCCAATATCACGCGAATCCACAAACGATGACATTATTTGCTGGCATATTTGCAATGCTTGCAAACACGCCACATGCGGCGGCACTGAGCGAATACAAATTGCATATTGCTTCTGCGCCTTGATCTCACACCATATACATCCCGGCGCCTCCACCAAAAACGCAGGGTTATGGCGTCAGGGAACGGTGCCAACACACAAATCGTCCACATATCATCCGCAAAAGTCGCATGCACTGTATGCACCTCACAAGTAGGGGTGTTTTCTTTGCTGTACAGCGAAAATGGACTTCTCAACATGTGGCTGTGCTTTATTGACGTCGTAATTCGCACCACAGAGAGGCCGGGCAAGCATGCAAATGCGTTTTAATCGAAATTCCGAAAGAAGTTATCTTATTATCAAGAACGTTGGATATTATCTGGAGTTGTTGGTTTTTCATTAAAGTTGAGTTTCGTAATTAGAAAATATTTAATTATTTAGTTTTATGAATTGAAGTTTAACGCAAAAGATGATATAAATTTAGTCAGGTATATTCTGATTATAATATTTTCCATTATTGATTCGTAGATTTCAATATGCAGTTGGTATTATTCACAGCACTTTTAGCGGAGCTCCGCATATACAATATTTACAACCCGCGTCTCTCTGAAAATTCTAGACGTGACTGCCTTGTAATATAACGTAGAGTATCGGTGGTCATAATCATATATCCGCTAATTTACATCCCGCGTCATAATATAGAAAGTAGACGCGACAACCCCACACAACAATTGTGAATATCATTGGCTGGAGCTTCTTGTATAAAGCTGCCTGTCTTTGTAACCCGCGTCAAATTCCTGAAAAAAAGAAGTGGCCACAGCGCGAAACATCTATGAACATCTATATTTATAATATAGGATAACAGATCCTTAAGTGGAGCTCCGCGAATTTACAACCCGCGGTCATAATCTGCAAAAATCAAAATTAAACCATATTTTCACCAGAAACAACAGCTGCAAACTAATTGTGAATATAAAATCATCAATTATATTCGTTTTTCATTAAAATTTCCCAACATTCTGGAAATTTTCACTTAGGACAATGTCCCTAATGAAATTTAACTTTGGACCGATGCAAGATTTAGGAAATATGTCGGTGGAAGCGTTCACGTTGGCCGCGCATCCTCGGCGGGCAGTCATCCATCCGTTGATTAGGATGCGGGTCCCCTGGAAGTACTGTAATTGTTCGGGCATGCAGCGTGCTAATTGTGAGCAGGGAGAGAAAGACACGACGGTGGCGACGCGGCGTCGAGACGGAGGAGATAGAGAGAGGTTCAGCCGGAAAAAACTTTAAGCGAAGGCCCTATATCACCTCGCACTAATTCCGAGCAATCCTTGGCGTTGATTCACCCGCCCGACCGCAAATTTTACTAACGACGCAAACTTTCACCGCCCCCTGGCCGCCGTGCCATCCACCACCAGTACTGCTACATACGCACCTTCTACCGAACATTCAGGACACCCACTGGAAATGTTACTACATCGCCGGATGTTTTGCTGGAGGAAACCTGTGCACGTTTTATTATTATTTAATTAGTTATCAGCGTTTATATCTAACTTTGGTAATTTCCTTTCTGAGGACCCTTTTCGTGTCGCTCTAGTGTGTTTCTCTCTACATTTCCCTATCTCACTCCATTGCTCTAACACTCTCTCCTCCTTCCCCGCTTCAAGTCTTTCTTTTTCGATCTCTCTCTGAGTCCCCAACTCTACTCAGTCTATCTCGTTCTAACTCTCCTTCTCTATGAATCCTGCTGTGACTAGGGGATAGTAGGATAGTAATATTTTGCAAAGTTGGAACTAAGTGCTAATATTGAATTAATAAGCGGTTGGTTTTGCTTCGTTGATTATAGTACTAACGTTTTACTCTTGTTTGAGGACAAAATTATCAGATTTGTTTGAATTCATTAAAAATGTTTGTCTCATTACATGGAGGTTAAAGAAGTAAGAGAATATGCGTAGAAAATTAATTATATGTTGGTGAATGAAATATGGCAAATGTATGTTTTACGGATTTATTACAAAAATTACGTTTCGTTTTACAGCATCGTCAGGTACTAAGAAAAGAACTTAAACTTACAGATTAATTTATACAAATTTTCGTGAATGGTGTTGACGTTAATATGTCTAGATAGTCATTTATGAGGTGGATATTTTTGTGTAAGACGCGCTTAATGTAAATATTTTCTAGCATGTTAAGTTTATAGCCTTTTACGCCTGAGTGTAAAAATTTGAGATTAGAGATGGAGCAGTGATGACCGCTACTGACCACATGTTTGGTCATAGCCGATTGTTTGGGGGACCACGCTTCTATTTCTTTAATATGCTCTAAGCCCCTGGTGAGAATATTGCGCCCTGTTTCACCGATATAGGTAGCGGCACAATCGTTACACTTAAGTTCGTACACCCCCGAGTTAAATAAATATATCTGACCTTTATTGGCATTAACATC
This sequence comes from Mimaenictus wilsoni, assembly GCA_027575185.1. Lineage (NCBI taxonomy): Eukaryota > Metazoa > Arthropoda > Insecta > Coleoptera > Staphylinidae > Mimaenictus > Mimaenictus wilsoni. The sequence continues at coordinate 13,261 of JAODAC010006050.1, forward strand.
GATACTTTTACAACACTTTACAGCCAACAATGTAATAAAACATAAATACATAATAATAAATGCAAAAACATCCATAACTATAAAAATAAATAAATTTACCTTAATTACTATACCCAGACTACCTAGACTTTTTTTCATCTCGGCGAGCCGTCAACCACGGGTTCCATAATAACGTTGTGATAACTTCGGAAGTCTTCGAGTTATATTAGTGAAATTTATTCAGTGAATAGTAGAAGACAAATGGGATAAACTGCTGAAAAGTCGAAAGGAATCGATAAATTAGAACCAAGTTTAAGCCGAAACGCAATTAAGGTAAATACACTGTTTACATACAGTTGACTTTGAGCGCACCTGGCAGAAATTGCCAGAAATACAGAGCCGGGCTTGAGGTAGAATTTTCTTAGAGGTACGGTACCAACTATGTCGGTACTGAGAACGCCAACCGGCGGGGAAAAGAGAAAAAAAAACTTGATGATTCACCGGAACAGTGCAATCAAAGAGCGGGGGATGTGGTAGCTGATTTATTTATGGCAGGCTGTGAAGGATCTCCAGGAAGAGGCGATGAGGCGAGAAAGGGAGGAGGATAAGAGAACAGAGAAAATTCAAGAACTGAGGAGGCTGATAGGAAGTGAAATGGTAGAGCTAAAGAAGGAACAGGAAATAATAAGAGCGGAAAGAAGGAAACTTGAAATAGAGAAACAAGAACTAGAGAGGAAGATATCGGAATGAGAAACGTGTAGGGAAGAATGGTATGGGCAAAAGATGAATCAAGTGGTGGAGGTGAAGAGGAAGGGGGGTGAACCCGCGAGAGACAGAATAGATAATACTGGGATAAAATTAGAAGAAGTATTAAAAAGGATGGAGACCTTAGAACGAAGTGAGGAGCAAAGGGATAGGGAAGTGAGGAGGAAGAATATTGTTGTAACTGGGGTAAATATGGAGGGAGTGGAAGAAGTATGGAAGAACATAGGAATTATTGTGGAGCGTGCCAAGAATTAAGTAAATAATCGGTGGGTGATTTAATTTTATTATTTATAATGACGCATAGTAATCTAATATTGTAAAACGCTGGCTTAAATCCCAACGGTTTGATGAAGTTACCGATTGTGTACGGTATCTTGCCAATAAAAGGGATTCGTAGACATTTTGGTGGGTCACTGGTATCAGGGCAATGAAAAGGACGGCGCAGTAAACGGTGTTGTTTTCTGCGAAGAATTTTCTCCACCAAAATTTCCATTATTTCTAACAATGGTCTTGACAATGGACAATTCTTTGGAAAAATTGGTTTTCGACATTGGGATAAAAAGCAGGCGGTGTGTCATAGAGTTAAAAGCAGCAAGTTTGGAGGACATAGGATGAAAAGAGTTTTTATCATTTTAACATGAAATTAAATAATACCATGTCATTTATCGCCCAATTCCTTATTCAAGTCTGCTTCGATTCCTGCGCCTTCTCCTACGATTCTTTATTAACTCATATTCCTACTCCTACGCCTTCTCCTCGCTTTCACCTACTCCTACTTCTACTGCTACTCCCCGACCTAGGCTTACTACCAAACCTACTTCTACTCATACTCATAGTCCTGACGGTAGTCCAATTCCCATTCCAAATCCTTTTAGCTGGACATACCCATAAAATTACTGACATAATGAAAAAATAAATAAAAGGCGATAAAACCATGTCACACATTTTATTTTTACATTTATCAAACCTTGCTATTAAAAGATGCAACTCTCTGTAACTTCGCAGTCCCTAAATTAGTAGTAGAAATAAACCGAGAGTGTTACAGAAATTCATAGTTGACGGACAGCTCGGATAATCTGGCCGAATTTTGCGTCTCGCTTTTACACGAGAATACCACGAGAATACTCAGTCGCGAGTCTGAAATTAACTCTGAAGAAATAAATGCCGGATGTTGTTTTTAGATGTTTATTGGCACAACCACCTTCTCTGACGGTCGAAACGAGAGAAAGCGGGTCCCTTCAGAAAACCTTCCTTCAGAGCACAACTGCCCGACTTCCGTTCTGACCTTACCCGGTGCAACGCAGTGCACCCAACTCATACGTATTGCCAACATAAAAATTCAAAAATGTACAATTCGCCCGAGCAATAGTCATCCTTTGAATGCATTTAAAAGCATGAATTCTGTAAAATGCAGCCCTTAATTTTAATAAAATTTTCAAATAACTAAACTATTCAAGTTTCATTTCATAAAATTACAAATAAATGCTCAATAAATGCTCTGACAGGAATTATTAGAATTATTCCTAAAAATATATTATTTGTTAAAAATTCAAGATGTACATAATAATGTAACATTTATGAGTTACATTTTCTCATTTAGATAGAATAACCACATATTTCAAACAAACTGCCGCAAAGTGGATGAATACCCATTTCACGCTCAAACTTTTCCTTTCCCCCATTGCGACCCAAAACTGCTGCATTTCTGCACCCCCTAAAGACTGAAGGCATCCCAGGACCGACCCATCAAAACAAATCAGTAATACACGCTTTTTTACAGCAAAGTTTTATTTACGACCGTCGGGGGTGCAATTTCCAACACTAACATCCGCCGTATCCACCGTATTCACAAAGAGAGACAGAATAGCTAGGCAAACATTTTCGCGTTTTCCTTAAACATATTCTTAAGCTGGCATGCTTGGGACTGTCGCCGGTTGATTTATAAGCGCCCAGGCGAGGCGATTCGAAATTATTTCTACGGGGGTGAATCGACATGGCACAGCGCAGCGACGGCGGCTTCAGCGTCTTAATTTCGAAGGTTTGCTGTTTTTTTGGTGGAGGCGCCGGGAGAAGCGCTATGCCCGTGGTAGGGACAAGTGAATAAGGTTTTCAGAGCACGTACGCATTACGCGTCGAAATGAAGTTGTACAACGACCACAATTCACATTTTGGTTTGAGGACAGAGAAGGATTTAGAAAATTTTGAATTTTTTAGTGTGGAAGGCTTGTAATTTTTAAATATTATGATATAGAAAAGAACAAACTGTTAAATATAGTCCAAAAACATGAAGTTAGTTGATTCATAAATCAATTCAATTATTAAAAAAAACTCTTTCGGTTATATCTTCGACATTTCTTAGAATTTTCATTTGAAAATAAAATTTAAAAATTCCAAACTTTTAGTAATCCAAATTTATTAAAAATGAAACTAAATCACTTAAACGCAAGTTCAGTTCAAGGCAAGTTCAGAAAGCGAATGTTAATTCCTAAATCGTCACAGGTATCGATTCCTCCATGTGCTTAAATGATTTTTTTCGGGAAATTAAGACGATTTAGCACATCTAAACACGTTTCTCTCAAATATTTTTGCGAAAATTTGCCAAAAGATCAGAAATAGCATGTTAATTCCTGAACCGTCGGAGGCATCGATGTCTTGATGTCCTTAAACGAATTTTTTCGTGAAAATAAGACGATTTAGCACATATACATACGTTTCTCTCAAATATTTTAGTGAAAATTTGCCAAAAGTTCAGAAAAGCATGTTAATTAATGAAACGTTTCAGTTGTTTCAACACATGTAAACAGGTAACTTATGTGAAGTAAATAGAAACAAAAAAAGATTTTTTTGCCCTGCATATACAGGGTCTAAACGTTATAACGAACAGATAAATATAAGTCTTCTTTCCACCTATGCATTTTCTGGAAGTGAAACCAAAATATAGGCGATTACGGATGCCCCCATGCACCTTCGCAACCTCACACAACCCTACAACCTTACAACTCTCTTGATATTCACAATTCAACAGGCTGAGGACAGCCCTTACAATGGGCACGACGGCGGAAGGACACGTAAACCCATTCACCAAGACCAACATTGGTAGCAAAAGCAGCGGAGGCGGTGAAGGAAGGTAGAGCCGGTGCGGTGTAGCCAGCAGGAATAGCAGCTACAATAGCCACCCGTAAATTATTGCCATACACGTGTATACTCTACTCTTCTATACTCTATATTCCTATACTCGTATACACCAATACTCTACACGCAAAGATTTCCTAATGCGTCCCTTTCACATGCTGGAAAATCGTGGAAATCGCCGTGAAAATGTGAAATCACTAACATAACCTCGTTCGCCCGGTGGTTAATTCGTGCATTCTTGTCAAGACTTCCGTCTATTGGTTAGATTCCAGCACGGACCTCTGACGTAGAGCTTGGTAGGTTATGCTCAAAGCATTTCCATGTTTGAATATCATTTGCTTTTCGGTTATTCGAATTTCAGTGCGTACTCTTGTACGACTACATTTTCATGTATATTAATCACGCGATATGCTGGTATCGCATGCGAATGGAAGATTTGCAAAGGAAATCCACGTTTTTTGTGTGTATTCTTTCTTTGGATTTCGTTTTTAATTTTATTAGATTAACTTGGATAAGACTGATGGCGACTTGGTACGAACTGATTTTTTCAACTACTCAACCACTTTTTATAGTGTCTTTTTTGTATAGGTTTTGTATAAGCACAATTCTATTAAGTCTAATAAGTAGTAGTAGACAACCTTTATTGGCACATTACTCCCCCCCCCCTTCCATTACATACATTCATTATAATAAGTAACAAGTAAAACTTAACGTACTAAATACTATCAAACAAAAATTGATTAAATAAATACCATTTCAACAAAAAATCAAACTCGCTAAACTTCTTTTGCACTTTCACTCCCTATCCTTACTCCGGACTCCTTCTGCCCGGCGTGTTCCTTCTTCACTCCCTAGGTACCTTCAATTTGACGCCTCCCCGTAGTTGATGGTAGGTAGATGTCCATTCCGCGCTGTTTCCTTCCGCTTTGTTATCACCTTCAAAATTGCCATCCTCACTCAGCCACTCTTTCACTCCCCTTTTTTTCCCCTGGCAATCACGCGCCCACTCCTCTTTCATTTCTATACAATCACTCCCAACATGCTCCCAGGAATCCCTCACCCATCCACATAGGATACACCTGACATATTCATCTCCCATCTCCACACCTTCTAACCCCTCTCCTCCGATCCACACCGGGCTCTAGCTATCAGTCTTTTATTCGCCACATTCAGCTCTCTATCGCCAATATATCTGAGTCTCATCCCGATTTTCTGCACTGCTTGGTACAGTGGGTATAATAAGTATTCTAATAAGTAATAAGGCATACATCCTGGTCAAAGTCAAGCCTTCCTTCTTTTGTACACGTCTTTGTAATATTGCAATATTGTTGTCTCTTGTCATATAAAAGTTACTTATAAAAATATATAGAGACAATTTGATGTGCATTGCGTACTCGCGGTCTGAATAATGCTTAGTGTATAATGCGATAGTCGCGCCTTGGCAGTGCTCGAGATAGGATCGTGGGTGGCTTTGTGAATATAATTCACACTTATATATTTGCGACAATACTGTATCGATCTTTAATTTGCAGAAACCCATCTACAACGGAAAAATGGTTAAGTCACTGAATAATTAATTCACAATAATTAATTATAATTCTGTCTTATCAAACAAAAAGCAAAAAAAAAAATGCCTGGAAGAACGTTTTTCTATTACTTAAGAAAAAAACTAACATTTCACGTATATTAATTGTAAGTGAAACCTAGTTAACCATGTAATTCTGTAGACTTAAGCTGTAAAAATAGTATCATCAGCAAGGTGTATAATTATTACCGTTTCCAGTTAGCAAATAAACGCCTAAATCCCCAAAAATAAAACTCACACAATCACACAAATCACATGCAATTTTCTTTTTTGCTCGAATTTACACACGCTGTATGTAGATCGACGCTGGCGTTGGTGTAAACATAGCAAATCGGCGAGCCATTACATTATCCGTGAATTCGCACACGCGAAATATACGCACCATTCCGTCCCGTCCCGACAACGGCAGCGTCCTGCAACTGCTCCTGTTACCTCTGCATACGCTCGCGACGCTTTGTTATTCATGGGCATTAATTTTTAGCAAAAATTACGATTTGCGCTTACGCTTTGCAATAAAGCACAATTGCTTTTTGCATTGCCGTAATGGTGTATATTACATAGCGTAGCGCTTATTTTTATTTCAGTCTACATTCGGGACATAAAAAAGAGGACAGTTTCCAGTTGTCCTCTTTTTCGCTGGTTGAAAACATTACCAAAAACGGTGTTGCCACCAAGTCGAATAATCCCCAAAGCAAGGATGTTGAATGCAACAATGTTGCAGTGGGTTTTCTGTTATTTAATATATTTACAATAAATGAACCACCTGGACAGCCTAGTGGTAGCATCTCCGGTTACCACGTAGGAGTACTGGGTTCGATTCTACGAGGTGGGCAATCCACCAGGTGAATATTATTCACCCACAACTTACCACGAATACTTTCAACACCAAAAAACATTCCATACTCAACATTCAACACACAACTACTACTACACAAAAGAAATAACACAAATTGTAAACATGCAAATATATATAGTTACGTCACCACCATCTCCACCACCATGGACGACTCTGCGCATCAATCACTTGCGCATCTGAACATTTGCGTGAGGAAGATAAAAGTCTTCCTCCTAAATTTGTTGTAAATAAAATTCATTCTCTTCTTGACCTTACTTTTAAGTACGAGCATCTCGTATTCAAGATTCACGAACCTAGTTCGAAATCATTTTGAATAAAGTATTCTGGAGTTGATAATCGTTAATTTCGTTGTTGTGAAATAAAGTCATTTTTTCAACATCAAACCTCAACTGCGTTCTTCAACCAAGAAACATAACTATATGAACAAACACGGCGGAAAAACTTTAGGGTTGATAGCCACTAAAATATATACATTAATTACAATAAAAGTAGGTGCATTATTATACATTGCTTATATTTTGTTTGACTCAAATAAGTATTTGGTGATTTAATAAATTTTTATTTTTATTTATATTTTATTTTGCCGCTTATTTCTGTTTATCAAGGTATTCTATTAATCAAGGTAATATTTCTCTTCACAGAATTTTTAAATAAACTACCAAAGGGCAAAGAGCATTAAATTATAATTATACCAATTATATGATGAGATTTATTGCTACTTCTAAACACGCCCCATGAACTTCTACCAGTTTTGTGTTCATTCCGGAAGGAAAATCACTTTTCAGAGTAACGGTCACGGCGATAACATGTCTGTTTTTCTCTTGTCAACCCTATTTCGCACAGGCGTTTCTCTTATTCTCTACATAGATAGATGGCTCCCCTAAACAAAACACTTATACAGTTAAACCATCAGGAAACATTGCAAAAGTAAGAAAGTTCTTATTTTTACTACTATACTAGATATCGCGCGACACTCAGTCCTAAAGTCACAAACAATTAAGGGTCGATTAGAACATGTCAGTCTAAACCACAACAACTACGTTCGTGGAAACACCATCAAGCCATTGTCTTCTCTCCAAAATGTACTTCTTGAAACCACGACGAGCTCTAAACCGTCAGCGCCTGAGTAAAATGTCACCATAAATAGTTTTAACGCCATCATTTTGTGTTTCATGTTTCCTAAAACCTGAACAATGTGCATATTTCGAATTTAGTGGTCCTAGTAAAGCGTTGGTTCAGAAGAAACAAACTCGTGAGAGTATGAACCCTTACATAATCTGCTTCCCCGTTGCGGAATTTATAAAGTCATACAGGAGTATATGTAGGACGACTATCAGCCCACACGCGAATTACGTGCGCGTCGAGCACAATTATGTCACACTTGATATTTATATTCGTTACATGTGAGGTCTATATTCGTAAGTCATAGGTGCACCACGTCATCGTATAGCACTAGTAGGTATAACACAGGAAATATTGTAAAACGTGTGCCGAAAAGTCATGAAAGTAGTTATTTGTAAGCACAGCTCTCTCGCAAACAGTGGCAGTGAAGTTAATGCTTTATGACCGCCGCCGCGCCATCGTAGGAAATCCAGGGCTAGGGCGCAATGTTATTTGCTTCGGCACGCTGCCAGCATACCATACACGACATGCGGATGTCATAATTACGACAATTAAACAAAATTCACGTGCTGGGTACGAATATGTGTATTACGTAAATGTTGATTACGTAAGCTGTTGAGGAATTTTAATAGTAAAGTCTAATATAAATGTATATGATCTGGCATTAAATAACACATTTATTAATACAGCTAACATTTATAGACCAATAATACAAAACATTAACAGATTTTGAAATAGATCAATATAGGTAATTAATTTGTCGGAAATTTAGCGATTTATTAAGGAATTAAGCTTTGACCAGGTAGACTAAAGATTTTTGCAAAAAATATAGTTTTAACACCAGGGATCGGTAGCCTATTATAAAAGAGTTCGGATATCCGGTTCGAAGGACCATGAAATAACAAAACATGTGGCCTCAGCCAGACGCGCATATCAAGTGTCGCTTACGTGATGGTCTGTTCTCCAAACGGGCGAGAGTTCATAAATTGATAAATTCATAACACTTGAAATAATTTAACGTATTCTTGGAGTCCAAGAAACTCATAAAACACTTGAGACACGGTCAAACACTGTTAATTTTCCCAACTATGTTTTATCATAATGTGCTGAATCTGGAGATAATAATTTATTGAATAAAGGTATTTTTTCCGGTAATTTAGCGATTTATTAAGGAATTAAGCTTGTGCCCAAGTAGAGCCAAGGTCGGCCTAGCAAAAATGCTAGTTTTAATGCCACGGGTCGGTAACTTATTAGAAAAGAGTTGGAAGATCCGGTTCGAAGGACCATGAAATGCCAAAACATGTGGGCACAGCCAGATGCTCAGATCATGTGTCGTGTCGTTGCGCCACACAAAACTTACCCTCGTACCATGCTTACATGATGTTCACTAATCGGGTGAGAGTTTAGAAAATTATAAACAACAGCACATGAAATAATTTAACCTATTCTTGAAGTCCCAGAAACACATTAAACACTTGAGACAGGGTCGAACAGTATTAATTTGGCCATCCATATTTTATGATACACTAGAAAGAGCTGAATCAGGAGAAAATAATTTATTGTATGAAGATATTTTCCGGAAATTTAGCGATTTATTAAGAAATTAAATAGACCGAAGATCGGTGCAAAAATGGTACTTTTAACGTCACCGATCGGTAACCTATTAGAAAAGAGTTGGATGATCCGGTTCGAAGGATCATGAAATGGCAAAACATATGGCCACAGCCAGACACTCATATCACGCATTGGGCGTGTGTTCACACAATGATGAATACACAACACATGAAATTTTTTAACGTATATTTGAACTCTCAGGAACAAAAAACACCCAAGATACGATCGAACACTATTAGTTAGCTGACCCATGTTTTACCATAAACTACAAGTAACTGAAACTGAAACTGAAAGTAATAAATTACTGAAATGGTCTCCATGGATATTGCTAGAATGTTTTTTTTTCAATCAGGGGTCGGCAAAATTTGTAAATATATTTATTAAAAAAAAAACAAATAAAACAAATATAAACCAAACCCAGCGTAAACATCTTCAAACATTCAAAGTTGCAAAACGTGAACATTTCGGGCGATTAAAGACGAATAAATTTCTATATCGCATGCCATTAAATTTTCATTGCCGTTCCCCGCACCTCAAAAGATTACAAGCCCAATGTAACTAATAAGAACATTTGTAATTACCGCGTCGACGACATCGTTAACAAGCGAACGAATCCTGCTTCGCACACATTCACATGTACATATTCATATACATACACAAACCCACACACACACACACAGAGGCAGAAGCATAGACATAGAGACGGTACAGACGTAGGATACCACGTAGATCCACACGCAGGACGAACGACAGGAATTGGTGGCGCAAGCAGGCGGCAGAACTAAGTGGGAAGCTGTATTGGGCGGCGGCATCATCGGCGCACTGCCTCCCTCGAACCTCTAGCGCCACCGCCCCCCACCTTCCTAGCCGTAAACCGTATTATGTTTGTTAGTCGTACGCTCGCAAGGAATAATCCGGGCGCTTTGCAGACGTAATTATGGTTAAATCCTTGCATGGAATTAATATAAATAGCTCCTGCTCTTTGCGCGTGAGCCGGAGCTTTATGTGCGCCAATATTGCGGGTGGAATAACAAGTAGTAACGAGTATTTTTATTATAATTAATAGAGATTGGCCGAGGGGTAGGAATAGAGGTATAAAGGTGGGAATGGGTTGATTTTGGTTTTGGGGGATGGTTGGACATTGGTGTAAGCAAGATGTGTAGCGGGTTTGTTCAGGGTTTAATTTGGAGCTCTCTCAAGCGTTGCACCGCACAAAGCGAATTTGTTCCTGTTCAATTTGCATTGGTCCACTGCCATTCGGCAACAATTTGGAGCTTTGTTGGTAGAGCTTTAGGAGTTTATGCCAAAAGCCCGAAAACTTATTGCCCTTGTTGACTTTTCAAGTACGGTTGACCGCACCTTCATTGTTAAGTTAATCGTTTACAACAGCGAAAAAATGATGTACGCACGGGGTGTTGCAAACCTGGTTTTTCTAGCTGGTCGCGCTATTAAAAGTGAGAGAGGCTGTCCATCGCCCTCTCTTTCGCTACCACCCGGCAATGAACAATACTGTGCCATTCTCGCTACGCTCGCTATAGGCGGCACGGCCGTGTGAGCATCGTGGTTTCTCGGTCTGAATTGTGTATTAAAAAGAGCTACGGTGTCTACGGCTATCTTGCCCGGCGATATCGTGGTTTCTTTGCCATATATAATGTATTCAAACCAGATAGGTGATGTTCCAACTGCTAAGAATGATATGCCAGGGACAAGATATTGTCCAGCATTATCGCTCTCGCATCGAATGTCACGCCGGCCACGCGCACTGCCAACGCAATGAAGCTGAGTTTCATGCTGGATCGTAGTGAAAGAGATCACGATGGACAGTCTCACTCGTTTCATAGCGCGGTCAGTTTCTGGAAACATTTAGTCCTCGTTATTACACGCTTGAACTCTGAAATGTTGGTTTACGACCTATGATTGTTTACAACTTAAGTCACTTTCGGGGTTATTACCTGCTCCCGAGCTTTAGTTGTATGCATGGACGGATGTAAAAACTAATTCGATTATTTTACTTTGCTGTTCAGTAGTTATATTACTTTATTTGTGCGTGATTTCATTTGTTTCCTACTGCTTTTTAAAATTACCAAAATTTCGTTATTATTAAAAAAAGGTTTGCCGTCAACGCAAAATAATGTCATAAAGTCATGATTGCATTATATTTTGGGAATTGCTAGTTATTCTTTATTGAGTATATATGCATAGTCAATCAGGGGTCGGCAACTTTTATCGTGACAGAATTGTCAAAACATTACACGTGATCAAGTTCTGTGCAATGGGATAGCGTTTGTTCATTTTTACAAAGTATAGTATACTGGGTTGCCGACCATTGCTCGGTAAATATTTCTTTGATAGAACATAGGTCGGTAAATCACCCATGCCTGGCGTTATAATTGAAATTGGTTTTTACATGAATATTCACTAATGTCAGGTAATTTTCCTATGCGATTTACAATAATTTGCCGACTCTTGATCTCAGGGGAATCTCGGCTCTGGAAAACAGTAAGATATGTAGGTTTGATATTTTTTGTGTAATCCGTGGAAAAAATTGTTGAATTCCTTAGCAAATTCATGTTATGTTATAGATATGTTATAGAAGTTATAGATGCAATAAATTTGCGAAGATAATTTACGAATAATTTCGAAGAACCTGTATACTGCATATCGTTGGAATCAATGCCGACTCACGCGCACAGCAGCTCGTATCTCAGCGATGGAATTCGGAATTATCATCCATTTATCTTATTACGCTAATCCTTTGTTTCCTATCAATTCAATTTATAACCGCCAGGATCATAAATCATAATTTAATAACTGCACGATGTATAATTAACTCGCGCGCCGTGATTATTACCAATGGAATTCACCTCCCTCTCGCATGTCCTGCGCCCACAGCGTGGGGGGACGGTGGAGTGGGGGTGTTGGTTCAATTGAAAACTCTTCTATTATCTTAAGCAAATATTACCTTAATCTTCTCCCTCCGAAATTTCGCTCCACTAATTGTGACCTGCAACAAGAAAGAAATGTTCCATCAAAGCATGACGTTAGGAATTTAATTAAAAAATACCAAAAACCAACGCGACGCGACGCTCAACGATCGTAATGAAATTCTACAGGTGTAGAATATAGGCAATTTTTACATATTTTGAAATTTATTATAATTTTAGATATTTGGTATTTCATTAAGGAGTTATAATAATTAATTTTAAATTAATTAATAATTTTTTAAAATTTTTATTTAAAGATATGTTAAAGAACGATATTTTTCTTCTCCTGTTGTGTAATGTATGCATTATATTAACAATGTCGATTAAGTTATGATCTATATAACCTACGGCTGATTATAACAGTACTGGTAGATGATGAAGTTCTAGGCATAGAAGATATACACTGTGGTCATGGTAGTTTCATAGCTGAGACTGGCGACCTGCATTGTGTTCGCAATAGACCGTGAATTTGTTATGTGCTGCGTGCATACGCCACGCTGCTGCCAGCAACTACGACCTACGTAGCGCATGCGCGTGCCATGCGTAGCGGACTGATGCGTCTCAATGTAACCTGTAAATATTCGTTACTGTTAGTTTCTGCTAGACGCGATTTTGTGCGCATGTTTGTCTTTTTGACTGGGGGCTGCGCACAAATTTGTAACGCACATGGACCTTCTTTCTTCCCGAACGGCACGAAAATTTTAGTTCGCCTGAGTGTTTGAATTCGGTTGACACAACCATGCGTTTTCGCGGATTTACTACTTCGTGTCGCCATTTTGCACATCGTACCACGTCGACAGCTATCAGGTCGGACCTTTCTTTTTTTATGTTAATATTGTTTTCTTGGTTTGGTAATGATAATTAACGCTTTCGAGCTACTAGTTATCAGTGACAATGAGCCTATTCAAACTTCTTGGTTGAACCCCCTTTCCGTACGAGGTATATAAATTTATTTGTACCGCGACTTACCACGTTCGTTACATGTTGACAGTAAACACAACGCGCTGACAACTTCACCACGAAGCCGATATATACATTTCCTCTTAAAGCAATCAATACCTTAATTAATATGATACAAAATTTGAATTTTATTTTTTATAGAACTGCTCAAAACGGCGAAAGATTCCGCCAACAAAAATTATTTCAGTACATGTACTTCACAAAAATGTTCATGCAAATTTAAGACGGACAATTGAGATTCTCCCCTTGTAGGTATAAAATATTTTCTATAATCCATAAATATTCAAGTTAAAAACCGTCAATATTAAATAGATAAATTTATTTATTTTTTAATCTCGAGACGCACACTTTTTTTCAAAATTTCTTTTACAATTTTTACAAGTTTTTATCAAAAAAACTTTAAATTTTAGTAGCTCTTTCATTGGATTTAATACTGTCATATTACTAATAATTCCATTAATAAAAAAGTTAATAAGAAACAAAATATGCTGTCGTTAAAAATAGCACAATGCTATATAATAAAAAGGTCAAATAAAAATAGTATGAGCAGCATGAGCGAAACAAAACATGTAATAACGTTTTATATTTGCTTTTAGCATTCCATTTTAATAGTTAAGTGCATTTCGTTGTTGGCTACTAAATGACTGCCTCTTCAACGCTACTCTAACATCATAAAATAACCTATAAATGAGCATTAATTATTTGCACAATAATATGAAGGCACTAACTGAATAAGTTTACTCTGCATTGTTTCACTTTAATTAGGCACTATCAATAATTCACAAGGAGTTAACAGTTAAATGTTGTTTTCACTCAATTGCAATTTATTCGATTATTTACAAGCTTGAATTGATTTTATTTTTAGACAAATACGTATTAATTTTAAATAATTGAATATAGAAAGTGTCCATAAATGAATATACGCGTTTTAAAGGGTTGTGGAATTTAGTATATTAAACTTGGGAGTATGAATAATACAAGCCCATATAGGCTGCACAGTTGGTAGCGCTTCGACCTACCACGGAGTCGGACGGTATGAACCGAAATCCTAGTGTTCGTCCGGTCCTGTCCATTGTTGTTCCCTATCCTCGCGTTGGAGACATGATGCGCGTGCGTGACTTATTGCGTCCCCACACATCGCACGCACCATCATGCGCCAACGCAGAATCCTGATCCTTTCTTTTCGTGTCTTTCGTGTAACTCATATGTGCGACCTTGGGCTGCGAGCCGCGTAGCTAACCCACGTTATCTGATAACATCGGCGTGCCTGCTCCAGGCTTATGAATTGTTTCTTCACGTTTTCAAGTTTTGTCTAACGTTTCTTGCTTTCTTCCAGCTTTATGTTCGCACGTATTGTTGCCAAATAAATATTGTTAAACCCCTGCATCTGTCGCTCTTGTTCTGTGTCCCCAACCCCGTTAACGGTTTACACCGTTACAAAAGTTCGAGTCCCCGGGGTGGGCATCCAATATTCACAATTATCACTGACTTCAAACCATACCAATACAAACCATACTATAAAAAATCAACCACTCTTCGAATTAACAATTGCAAATTTGCGACACCCACAACACTCAATATTCATGTGTATTGAGTGTTGTGGGTTTCGATCAATGATAAATCGCTGACAAATCATCAATTCAGACAACAAGAATTCATTTATAAACAATTCAAGACAAAGATCAGCAATCTTCTGATTAGCCTTTTTCCATTCGTTAGATTGGAATGCAGGTCTATTTGAGGACTTCAGTTCGACGAATTTTCAGTTTTTGGCACCTCTAGAAGCTTTGTACACCTTGATTGGATCGTCTGTGAAGTCATCTATCATCTATCAGATCTTCGTTCGGAAAACCAGTATATAAAATCAATTAAGAAATCACTCACTTTTGGTGGATGCTCGGTTTGTTTTAAAGTAGCAATGCTTCACAGCATTTAAAATATTTAAACTTTAAAACTTTAAAAACATCATCTGCTGAAATATGCTTTTAGCGCAATCTAGCAATATTATTGACAGCTTCTTTAACTCGTTGATAGTCCTCATGGCAAGGATTCTGCGGTGTTTAATTTATTCAATGAACGTTAGTGTTGTTTGGATTGTAACACAAAAATAAATTTAGGATTTTCTAATGTCCACTTCATGTTCCCTATAAGTGAATACATCCAAATTAATTATTATTTCACGTTTTATATAATAAATTAAAAAAGCTTTAAAACCTCGTTACACATTTACAATCTCTTTTGACAATCCCTCTTTTTGTAAAAATTTGAGAATTATTTCGAACGAATTCGAAGAAGACCCTTTGTTCCTTTGTTCCATGTCGAATTATACACGTTGCGAATATCTGAATATCAACCTATTTTTATCATTACTGTTGACATATCTATTAATAGGTGGAAGCAGGTAAAGTACATGCGAAACCTAAAAATACATTGGAAGTAGACGAGGGTTGGCGGTTGTCAGTTGTGCCATTACATGGCATAACGATAACCTTGCCTGCTTCCCACGCCAGCCGACGATAAAACACCACAAAGAAAGTAAAAAAGGTGTTTGCCGAGTGTACATATCGGCAAAGCATGCCCTACCGGCGCCTCCACACTCAACCTCAACCCACACTTATCCCAAGCCGCCACAATGTGAAGGTATCTCCAGCGACACAGCGTCATCCAGGTATTACAAATACCGGCCACAAAAACTAACCCAAAATCCAACGAGTGCGAGAAAACGTTAAAGCAAAAAGAAGGATACTGATAAAATCCTCGTGTTCTTCAACGAAAAGCTTGATGAATGTGCTTTTACTAGCGCAGGTGGAAATTTATAGTGTTGTCAGTGTAAAAATTCTAGTTTACAATTTGAAATTTTTGAAAACGAGGTGTTTCTAAATGAATATCGGGGTTTTATGGCTTTGTAGTTTTAATTGTATGAAACTTACAATAATCATTAATATATGGTTTGAAAGGGCAACTCAAACAGTTTTAGGTACTATGGTAGTTTTTGAATGATTTTGCAAATTGCCGAAGACAGAAAGCTTTATGTTGAAAGTTTCAATTTTTGGGTATTAACACTTCTAAGGATGAAATTGGGTTACTGAAGAATATTTAGAGGGTATCAAGGAGTGTTCAATGAGTACCCTGACGAAATTCGTTCGGAAAACCAGTCGTGTATAAGAATTCCGACAAGGAATGTTTCGTAATTTCAGGGAAATGCGCACAACTACATCCGTCTGATTTTCAATTAATACTAATATGAAACTCTCCTGCTCGCAAACCACACTCATATTGAACAGTCTGAAGATAGCAAATCAAACTGTTTAAGTTGCTCTTTCATATCATATATTCATCCCACTTGTAAGTTTTATACAACAAATTCTACAAAGCTTTAAAACCCCAATATTAATTTAGAGACACTCTTAACATTTTGTAAAAATCGTAGAAATTTCCAAACTTTACTATTTTTTCCTAAATTCACCATTAAATAATTTACTATCAACAAAACCAATCAAAATAAACCTCATTTTAATTTCAAGAAAATGTTGATATACCAATTCCACTTAAATATATCAATAATATTTGCATATAATTCACGGATGCATGCATACGATCATCAAAGCGACGAAGATACGAGCATTCCTTTCCTTCGTTCATGCGGCGAGAAAGTAAGAAAATATTTGGTTATTTTCCTCGAATGTTATAAGACTTTTTTCCATCTTCTACACATTGCGCGACGTTGCTGGTGGATGCGGGTGTGCAAACACACGTTTAATTTAAGTTCGAGTGCGGCGACAAATGCGTAAAACGTGCGCACGTGATGCAGGCACCATACTCATTGCGCAATTGCAACGCGTATTTACCTCCCACCCATAGCCACCCACCTTTCGGAGGCGGCGTGCAAGCCGCAACGCAAAGCACGTCGATACAGTTTACTTTCAATTTATTCCGCCCGCCCCGTTAGCAGCTTTGGCATTGAGCAGATACAGCACGTTTGCCATACATTCTTTTCATCATGGCTTTCAATTAAATTCTTTCAATCAGTAGCTACACAAATATCGATTTGGCAGCGTGGGGGTGACTGGGGGATGTCAACCAGACTTCCGGCAGAGTTTCTGGGTTTGCGTGGATGATAATTTACGGATTTGTTATTGTATCACGTATAACAATGATGATAAACTCAATTGTAAAGAAGATTTAGGTTAATTTCTTTTAAAATTAGGTTAGGTTAGGTTAGGTTAGGATAGGATAAGTTAGATTAGGTTAGATTACGTTAGGTAAGGTTAGGTTAGGTAAGGTTAGGTTAGGTTAGGTTAGGTTAGGTTAGGTTAGGTTAGGTTAGGTTAGATCAGGTTAAGTTATGCTTTGTCAGATTAGGTTAAGTTAGGTTAGGTTAGGTTAGGTTAGGTTAGGTTAGGCTGGGTTCGGTTAGGTTAGGTTAGGTTAGGTTAGGTTAGGTTAGGTTAAGTTAGGCTAGGCTAGGTTAGGTTAGGTTAGGTTAAGTTAGGTTCGCTTAGGTTAGGTTAGGTTAGGCTAGGTTAAGTTAGTTTAGGTTAGGTTATGTTAGATTAGGTTAGGTTAGGTTAGGTTAGGTTAGGTTAGGTTAGGTTAGGTTAGGTTAGGTTAGGTTAGGTTAGGT
>JAODAC010006061.1:0-30880 GCA_027575185.1 Mimaenictus wilsoni
GTTGCTTACTCTGCTGGGCATATCAAACCTTCTTAAATGAAGCTCCGCGAACTTACAACTCGCGGGGACATAATTTCCATAAAGTCGCGCTTGCGCCCTAACACATAGACAATTCCCAAATATTCCAATAACCGATTCTGAAAAATGTCCTAAGAAATTCCCACCATTTCGCAATGTTAAACGGTAAACGAATTTTTAGAGTTTTTTTTTTTTTGAAATAGTCCGATGAATATCTATAAAAAAATTAAAACAGTAATGGCTTGGCTTTAAAATTAACAATGTCCCGAATTAAAATCGAAATCAAAATAAAAATCAATAGAAACAGGAAGCTAATCACACTAAAAAAACGGATTAATTAAACCCATTCCTAGCACCAATGAAATCCAACAACCCATCTCCTCATTGCGACGAGCCTGATCGCTGATCCTCCAGTTTTGCGTCATGTGCCAAAAAAGGGAAACAGAGATCCTGCTGTTGCCCTCCCGCAGGAGGGAGACGCGGAGATCAAACGAAATAAATTGCTGCGGTGGTCAAGAGGCTGACTTCCTGGTGTAGAAACATTTATACCTACACAATTACGCCCTCCCGCTGCAAAATGCCGGCGCTATTGTCGAGAGCTCTCTCACCCTCTCTCGGAACAGGGAGCAGACCGTCATCCGCCACCCCCGGCATGCGTTCCTACGCCTACATACGTACACTTCCTGCCCGGGCACGACCGGAAGGCTGGCGATCAAACAGAAGGACCTCGATATAACACAATATCTCTCGCTTCTCCCCATTTCAAACTTCATCTCTTTTCAACGTCCTCAAACTCTAGTCTTCTCAAACTGCTTTAGCTTTCTCAAACCCCTTTAGTTGCTGCCTCAAACCATTCTTTCTCACCCAACAGGCCTTGCACGAAGAGAAAAACACCCAGCCGAAAAATTGCGAAGCAATTCAAGCCAATCTAACCCACAACAGCCAATAATATTTATTACCAGAAAAGAAACAAGAGAAGAGAAAACGTTGAAAGAAAGGAGAAATAAATGAGGAACCCTAAAAAAATCGTCACCGATTCTACTCTTGGGAAGAAATCTTTTTTTCTAAATATGTGATTGATGTATATCAAGAAAATATCAATAACAAAGTTTATAACTTTAAGAAATTTAAAGAAATTAGAAATTTTAACATATTGGTAATTATTTTTTCATGTTTTAGTGCTTCTCTTATTTATCCAATTGATATAAATGACTTTTATATATTTTTAAGTAGTTACTGTGGTGATAGTTAGAACGCGTGGGTTCTCGGACTTCCCCCACTCCTCAACGCTGGCGCGTCGCACTGAGGAGTGCGAACGAAAGTTAGGGAAGACTACGCTGCACTGTCGCCTACTCCACTCCGTTATCGAACCGTAAATATTACCAAAGAAAAGAAGAGAAAACGTTAAGACAAAAAAGAAAGAAATACATAAAGGGCTCAGGAAAAACGTCAAACCAACGTTTATACTAATTAAGTTCTTGAAACTCTTGGACGTAGTTCATTGGAATCACAGCACTTTCATACAATTATCTTCTTTTTAAGAAAGAGTTCTCTTCATTTTTTTATCTACAGCAAATTGCGAAGCAATTCAACCCAATCTAACCCTCAATAGCCAATAATATTTATTACTAGAAAAGAAACCAGGGAAGAGAAAACGTTGAAAGAAAGGCGAAATAAACGAGGAACCCTAAAAAAATCGTCACCGAATCTACTCTTGGGAAGATATCATTTTTTTTAAATATGTGATTTATGTATATCAAGGAAATATCAATAACAAAGTTTATAACTTAATGAAATTTACAAAAAAAACATAAGAAATTGTAACATTGATAATGTTTTTTTCATGTTTTAGTATTTTTTTAAATTCATCAAATTGATGTAAATGGCTTTTATATATTTTTAAGTAGTTACTGTGGTGATAGTTAGAACGCGTGGGTTCTCGGACTTCCCCCACTCCTCAACGCTGGCGCGACACCTTGAGGAGTGTGAGTGAAAGCAAGGGGAGACTATGTTGCGTGGCGACTGTGCCACTCCCTTATCGAACCGTAAATATTACCAAAGAAAAGACGAGAAAACTTTAAGACAAAGACGAAATAAATACATAAAGACCTCAGAAAAAGCGTCGTTAAACCAACATTTATACTAATTAAGTTCTTGAAACTCTTGGACGTAGTTCATTGGAATCACAACGCTTTAATAAAATTATCTTCTTTTTGAGAAAGAGTTCTCTTCATTTTTTTATCTACAGCAAAACTTGCCCGATTCGGAACCTTCCTTATACGGAATTCTGTTTAGAAAGGAAAGATTTCCAGATCCTTTGGTTAACGTGACTTATGAGAGGTTAATTGGCATTTATTACCCGGAACCTGTCTAACGCGGAAACGGAATGAAATACCTTTGTTTAACGCAATATTTTATGTAACTAAATAATTGGCGCACCAAATATAGCAAAGGTAGGGAAGGTTATTTTGGACAACTTTCGACTAATAAAGACAAAAGAGGGTTGATTTTATCGCAAGGTGTACTGATAAAAAACAATTTTCGGCTTTTTCCTATGGGTCTTCCAAAAAAGCCATTTGGTCCTTTCCTCCTCACTTTTTCTTCCTCACTTCGGTGCTGGGTTTTTTTTTTCACTTGTCATAAGCGAAAACCTGATTTATGGTAGTAGAATGAAAGAGCGTGTTCTAGGTCTTCCCCCACTCTACTGCCACGACGACTCAAAGTAACAACCTATTGAACAAGAACGCTGCATGCCGGGGTGTCAAAGAACTCTAGGAGTCTCGTTTGGAAACGACGGGTTGCCTACCCGTCGGCGTTCGAGATAAAGATGATGGAGGCACACGAGTTTTAATTAGTAGGTGGCTGAAATTAAAAGCAAAAAGAAGACACACACTGAACATATAAATAACATAACTGACTTTATTGGAACTCGTCAAGATAAAGGCGTGGGAGTTTTCTTTCCAACAGGAGTGACCAGCTTCAAATAGCACGCCCAAAGTTCTCTTCACGAAAAGCTCATTGTCAGTATCACGAAACAGACCAGATTCACACGAATCGCAATGGCACGCGTCTTTCATATATGTTCGCGAAACTAAGCAAATCTACCATCAAAAACTGGTTATTAGAGAGATTTTCGGCTTTTTCTTATGGGTCTTCCAAAAAAAACCAGTTGACCCTTTCCTCCTCACTTTTTCTTCCTCACTTCGATGCTGGGTTTTTTTCACTTGTCATAAGCGAAAACCTGATTTATGGTAGTAGAATGAAAGAGCGTGTTCTAGGTCTTCCCCCACTCTACTGCCACGACGACTCAAAGTAACAACCTATTGAACAAGAACGCTGCATGCCGGGGTGTCAAAGAACTCTAGGAGTCTCGTTTGGAAACGACGGGTTGCCTACCCGTCGGCGTTCGAGATAAAGATGATGGAGGCACACGAGTTTTAATTAGTAGGTGGCTGAAATTAAAAGCAAAAAGAAGACACACACTGAACATATAAATAACATAACTGACTTTATTGGAACTCGTCAAGATAAAGGCGTGGGAGTTTTCTTTCCAACAGGAGTGACCAGCTTCAAATAGCACGCCCAAAGTTCTCTTCACGAAAAGCTCATTGTCAGTATCACGAAACAGACCAGATTCACACGAATCGCAATGGCACGCGTCTTTCATATATGTTCGCGAAACTAAGCAAATCTACCATCAAAAACTGGTTATTAGAGACGACCTCACGTTTCAGTGCGGTTCCAATAAAATATGCGCGGCAATTTCAAACCGCAATCATTCTCGTTACACCATCTCCTTTTACTACATTGATCAGGCAAGGCTAAGCAGAGAAGTACCAAGCGACACGCCGAATATGTGAAAGACATACAGTGATAGATAATAGATAGAAAAAGTGGGTTCTCGGTCTTCCCCCACTACTTCCTGAAGACGCGTCGCATTGGTAAGAGCGAACGAAAGCTCTTCGATGTTGCTACTCCAACTATGATGATGTAGGTACAACAGTTGTAGAGAGAAAGAGTAGCTGCTCGGTCTTCCCCCACTTCTCTATTCGCGCTTCGTATTGACTCGCTAGGGCGAGGGTAGACTAGACTGTCGTCACTCTGGCGTAATTGTAGCCCAATTATTACCAAATCAAACAACATAAACGAAGAAAACAAAACACAAAAAGACCCCAGAAAAAACGTCGCCAAACCAGCGCTCTTTATTTATCAATCTTTTTTTTTTTTCTTCGGAATCACAACACTGAGTTTAATACAATTATCCTCTTTTTGAAAGAGATTATTCTTCATTTTTTTTATATATAATATATGTATATCATATAATGATATCGACAAGGAAAAAATTGGAACATATTAGCAAAAAGCTAAAAACATTGCACATTTTTCCATTTCAAATGCATTTCAGCAAAGTTTATACATTTTCCGACTTTTTAAAGTCTTACCAAAAATCAAGGAATGCAGGAGTTTAACATATTCTTACAGAATGATATAAGTATTTTTTTCTTATAATATTTCATAGAGTAAACATTTTGCAAATTTTTAACTAGCTGTATATATAATAAATAATTTTCCGTGTATAATCATATTTTATAAATTTGCTAAATATTTCCAAACAGTTAAGTTAAATTTTCCAATGCTAATTGTAAGCAAAAATTCACTCATGCCACTTATAGTGTAAAGCTGTGTATTTTTTAAATGTTTTTGTTCAAAGATTTTAAATATTTATGTATATATTTACAAAGCGATTCTAAAATCAAACTTTTTGGAATTAAATTTTTGGAGAAAACATAAATGTTTTGCTAACACCCAGTATTCGATGAACAATGATGTGCGCTGTTTTGATCTTTTCTTTTTCTTTCAATTTTTGTGTACATTATCTTGTGTAATTATACAAATTTGTTCCCAAGTACACATAATACACATACACACAATAATAAAATTTCTTTATCATGAATGTAAAATATTGCAAATATTGTAAAATTGAGCAACAAATTGATTTGTTTTTCCTCCTTTTTTGTTTTCATTTTTTTTTGTTTTGTTGTGACTTTTACTAAGCCAATCAATTTATAATTTATGGGAAAAAATGGTGTGATTGAGATATGGCAGTGATTATTGCAAATTAAGGGATTTTCTAAACACCATGGTGTTCCTTGCGAGTCGTTCTGCACTAAAATAATATCACATACACGCGACGTTACACGCGTCGTTATGGAAATCGTACTTATTGTTAGTTACATCGAGTTTTTTTGTTTGCTCATCCGATTGATACACATGGCTTTTCATATCTATTTAAAAGTAGGTACTATACGGTAATAGATAGAGTGAGTGGGTTCGCGGTCTTCCCCCACTCCTCTGCGTTCGCGCGTCGCGCGTCTGGCGCGAGTGTGAGCGAAGAGCGAAGGGGGAGATTACGCTTCGATGTCGCCGCAGTGGAGTTTGGTCGGCGTGCGCTGGATGTGCGCGCCGCCGTCGATGATCGGCTCAGGCGAGGCGGCGATTGAGAGCGTTAGCGGCTTCATTTTTAGCGGATGCCCGTTGAGCTTGAGGTCGGCGCGTGCCATCGACGTGGTGTTGGTCACGTCCTTTGGATAGTATGACGCGGAGGTGTTTGTGGAGCCGCCGGGGCTTGAGGCGAGCATCTTATGGTTGTCCTTATAAGTGGCTTTACTCTTGCTTGTCACCTGTTCGCGGAGGGCCATTTGGTAGGCCAGTTCGAAGGCTTGTCCCAGGGTGAGGATAATATCGGTGGCTTGTTCCTGAAAGGAATGGGAAGGTTCTTTGAAAACTTTAATAGGGGCTTTCTTTCAGTTATTTATAGACCTCTCCTTTAGTAAAGAAGTGCTCTTAAAATATTCCAAAAAGTTTATAATTGTTTAAAGGCAATTTTTTTTAAATCCGTGCATGGTTCTTTATCGAGAAGTTCTTGAGAATTTCATAATAACATCCTGAGAAGTTCCTATGAATTTCCGAAGAATACCCTAGGAATAACCTAGGAATATACTGGGAAGTTGTTAAGAATAAATTGGGAATTTCCTGGAACAGTACTGGGATGCCCTTGGAAGTACCTAGATTTTCCTTTTCCTAGGAATGCTCTGGGAAGTTACTAAGAATCACTTGTGAATTTCCTTAGAATATAGTGAAAATATTCTGGGAATGTCCTGGACAGTTGCAAAGAATACCCTAGGAATACCATGAGAAGTACCTTTATATTTCTTATGAATATCCAAGGAATTTCATAGGAACATCCTGAGAAGTTCCTAGGAATACCCTGGGAAGTACTTAGGACTCTCCTCAGAATAACCTTGGAATTTTCTAGAAAAATTTTGGGAATTTCCCGGGAAAATCTTAGGAAGACACATGGAAGTTCCTAAGAATTTCTTAAGAATATCCTGGGAATTTCATAAGAATGTTCTGGGAAGATGTTGAGAATACCCTGGGATTATATAGGAAGACCATAAGAATAACGCGATAAGCAAATCTTAGGAATTTCCTTAGAGTATTTTAGGAACTTCCTAGGATTGGATGGGAAGTTCCAGGGAATACCCTGGGAATATATCTAAAAGTTTATAATTGTTCCAAGGCAAAATAATTTTTGAAGCAATGCACAGTATTTTCTTAGGGAGTTCCTCGGAATTTCCTAAAAATGCACTGAGAATTTCCTAAAAAATACTTTTGGAATTTCCTAGAAATGTTTTGGAATGTTCCTAATAATTCCTTGAAAGTTCCTTAGGAATGTCCTAAAATGTTCCTAAGAAGTTCTCAATTTTTCCTCAAGAAATCAGAATCTTTCATTCTTAATGAAAATCGTGTCTTGGAAAATTCCCAAAAAGAGCATAAGGAATTCCTTTATAAAAAGCGAACCGGTAGAAGTTTGTTTGTTGGCCGAAGGTACTCACCGCAGATTTAGTAGAAAAGACGTGGCAGTAGTACTCGTTTTGATCCTTGGTGATGTACGCAAAGTAGAGGCGGGATTCCGGGTCCTGGCAGGCGCAGTTGACGTTTTTGATTTCGTGATCGCAGATGCACTCCTGCAATTACATCTTGTTCTTTTTTTCTTTCTTTCTATTTCTCTCTCTCTCTGTAAAAGGAAAAGGGGGAAACGGTGCGTTTTCGGTACCTGTGCGTCCGGATTGAGGAACTTGAGGCCTTTGTAGGAAATTGCGAGGACAATTTCCTGTCCGCCCTTATCCTCCGATTTTCTAATCTTCTTAATCGACTTTTTCGTTGATTCGGTGCCCTTGAATTCGTTTACTAGCGTCGAGCCCAAATACTGAAATTTTTGCTCATCACAAGATTTTACACTTGCCGTTAAAAAGGAATGAAACTTAAGCAGGGACAAACTTAAGACGAATTAATAGAAACTGATTTAAGAAATGATTAATTTTAATGAAATAGATTTTGTAAAATATTTTGTAATATGCATGTAGAAATTCACTTAAGTAATAATTGATTACATTGACTTAAGTAACATGACTTAAGTAAAAACTGACTTAAGTATTAAGTGACTTAAAATTTTATTTTAAAGTCCAACTTGAACAAATTAGAAACCACTTTTGTTTTCATCCGGTTTAAATAAAGACTTAAGTAAAATGCCTTAAGTGAAGCTTGACTTAACAAAACTGATTTAAGACATAACTTACTTAACTAAAATATAGCTGATACAAAAGTGACTTCCCTAAAATGACTTAAGTAAAAACTGACTTAAGTATTAAATGACTTAAAATTTTATTTTAAAGTCCAACTTGAACAAATTAGAAACCACTTTTGTTTTCATCTGGTTTAAATAAAGAAATAAAGTAAAATGCGTTAAGTAAAGCTTGACTTAACAAAACTGATTTAAGTCATAACTTACTCAACTAAAATATAGCTGATACAAAAGTGACTTTCCTAAAATGACTCAAGTAATAACTGACTTAAGTAATTAGCTGCCAAATTGACTCAAGTTACATCAATTTTTCAGTTTCTTCCAAATCCCACTTCTAAAACCAAAGCAAACTAAACGAATAAAGGAAGTAATATATACGCACGTTGACAGTATATTTGACAACTCCGGTGATCAAAAGAAGCGGTTGATGCCGCCATTGAGCCTTAATTGATGCCGAGCCACCGACGGACATCTCCGATTGCGACTTTTTGTCGGTGTCCGGCGTCGTAGCAGTATTACTGCCGCCGCCACCGCCGCCAGCGGGCACACCACTCGATGGCGGTGGCGCGGCGTTCTTCTGCGTCGGTGGCGGAGGCGCCGGGCGAGATTTTTTGTGCCGGTGACGAATCGTGCCCGTATTACCAGCTCCCGTCGCCGCCACCACACTTGCGGTGGTAGGCACCGTTGCCGTTGTCGCCGCCGCCGCCGCCACCACCACCGCCGCCCCGGACGGCGAGCGCATTTCAGACTTCAGCTGTTGTATATTGTTTTTCTACAAATCACACAAAGCAAAAGAGAGCGAAATTGAAGCGACGTGTAATATTTCAGCGTCGGAGGCGGGCTACAATAAAGAAGATTGAATGCCAGACCACAAACAGCGACAAGAAACAAAAGAAATGAAATGGATCTGTAATTAAAAAAAGCTCACATATACATACGTATGGGTTTTTCAGAGATATGATTTTTTATGGTTATCTAAAAAGGTCTAAAAAGTTTTTAGCTGTTTTGTTTTAAAATATGAATGAACAAGTTCCTAGGAATTCCCTAGGAAGTTCCTGGGAATTTCCCAGGATAATATACATAAAATGTGGCTTTCAAAGTTATGATTTTTTTGTGGTTATGTAAAAAGGTCTAAAAAGTTTTTTAGCAGTTTGGATTAAAAAATGGAATAAGGAAGTTCCTGGGAATTTCCTAGGAAGTCCCTAAATATTTCCTAGGAAGTTCCTAAATATTTCCTAGGAAGTTCCTAAAGATTTCCTAGGTATTCGCCAAAGATATCCCAGGAAATTTCTAAAAATTTCCAAGGCCATTCCTAAAGATTTCCTAGGAAAATCCTAGACAATTCCTAGTAAGTCCCTAAAGATCTCCTAGAAACTCTAAAGATTTCCTAGGAAGTTCCTAAAAATTTCCTAGGAAGTCCCTCAAGATTTACTAGGAAGTTCCTATGCAGTCCGTAAAGATTTCCTAAGAAGTCCCTAAAAATTGTCTAGGATGTTCCTAAACATTTCCTATGAAGTCCCTGAGTTTCCTATGAAGTAAAGATTTCCTAGGAAGTTCCTAATGATTTTTGCCTAGGATATCCCTAGGAAGTTCCTAGAAATTTACTAGGATATCCCTAGGAAGTTCCTGGGAATTTCCTAGGATGATATACACTGAATGTGTTTTTCAAAGTTATGATTTTTTATGGTTATGTAAAAAGGCCTAAAAAGTTTTTTAGCTGTTTAGATTTAAAAAAATGGAATAAGGAAGTTCCTGAGAATTTCCTAGGAAGTCCCTAAAGATTTCCTGGGAAATTCCTAAAAAAATCCTAGGTAATCGCTAAAGATTTCATAGGAAGTTCCTAAAAATTTCCAAGGAAGTTCTTAAAGATTTCCTAGGAAGTCCCTAAAGAGCTCCTAGAAAGTCTCTAAAAATTTCCTAGAAAGTCCGTAAAGATTTCCTAGAAAGCCCCTAAATATTTCCTAAGAAGTTCTTAAAGGTTTCCTAGGAATTCCCTAGAGTCTTCCTAGGAACTCACTAAAGATATCCAAAAAATTCTCGAGTAAAAAAAAGCAATAAGCATTTGATAGAAGATAATTAAAAGTGTCACTCACTAGAGTACTCAGATCCGCATTGATCTCCTCCAGTTTGGGACCAGCCGTGGCGTGTTCACCACTATTAACGCTCTGCAGGATGCGTTTGCGATGCCCAACTTTGTCGATATCGAGCACTGTGGATAGCTCCACGTCCCAGATGCGACGCACGCGCTCCATATCCACGTACAGGTGCTTCGCGAACGTCTCGCTGTAGTGCTCGAGGTGGATGTGCCTCAGCCACGCATCGACACCGTCCTTACCGCCCCCGTCGATCGCCGCCGCCGGGTTTATCGTGTACAGGAAGTCATTGATCTTAGACGGCAACTGTTTGCATGCACTTAGGATCGTCTGGCGCTCAGTCTCACTAACTATACCCATCACTCTCAGATCTGAATCATCCAGGGTGCCGTTCTAGAATATATTTATTTCGTGCTGAGGAGACGTTTCTGAATTTGGACTGTTTAGGGTTAAACTGATATTTAGCTATTTGGTTTAAAGGGAGGCGATATTTATAGGTAGATTTTGAGATGTTCCTTATTCACTTTTTTGTAATTAAGGAGAATTTCTCATTTTTGTTCTATTCCCCTTTTCTTTTGGGGTTTCATAGAGAGTCATTAGGATGTTCCTTGATAGTTTTTAAGAAATACCTAGGATGTTCCTAAGGCAGTTTTAAAGAGGAGAACTTTCTCAAATTCATTTTTTATAATTTAAAGAAAAAATCACTTTTTCTTCTTAAAAGACCTAACCCTCAACTCATAGGAAATTCACAGACATTTCCTAGGCAGTTCCTAATTATTTATAAGAAGCATCATTGAAATTCCACCATAAAATGTTAGATAAAGAAAGAAAAACATTCAATACAGCTTCAAAACATGTTTATGGAGAAGTCCTGGAAAGTTCCTAGGTATTTCTCAAGGCTATGAAAGCCTTGAGAAATATCTAAAAA
The DNA here is from genome assembly GCA_027575185.1 of Mimaenictus wilsoni. Classification (NCBI taxonomy): domain Eukaryota; kingdom Metazoa; phylum Arthropoda; class Insecta; order Coleoptera; family Staphylinidae; genus Mimaenictus; species Mimaenictus wilsoni. The sequence continues at coordinate 10,685 of JAODAC010006061.1, forward strand.
ATTCCAAAATAATTCTTATTTTGGGGATTCAAATGAAAGGTGAGACTCATAGTCACTTCCTGAGAATTTCCTCAGACTCTATTTTCGTAGTATAAAATAAAACTTCATTGTTTTTCTTAGAATACTTCTAGAGAGTTCCTAGGAAGTCCCTAGGCATTTCCTATGAACTTCCTAAATATTTTCTTGAAGGACCAGTTTGATTCCATTGGAAAATCTTGTATAAATAAAAGAGATGAGCATAACTGAACTTGAAAACGAGGTTTTTGGAGTGTTCCTGAGCATTTTTCAGGGGATTCCTAAAGATTTCGTAGGAAAAATATAAGAATTAGTTGTAATAGGTTGAAAATGAATTATGTGATATTCATAGTCACATTTTGAAACGTTCCTCAAACCCTTTTTTATAATTTTACGAAAAGTCCTCCATTTTTTCTTAGGGTACTGATACAATGCTCTTAGGAATATCTTGGGCACTTCCTAGGAGCTTGTTAAAGAATTATACAAAGATTTCCTAAAAAATATATATAGGAATTCATTTTGAATGGATCAAAAATGAAAATGGGAGAAGAAAATAATATTCCCTATTTCTCGTTAGGCTTAGGGTATCGGAGAATTCCTCGGTAAATCTTAAGTGTCCATATTAATTTTAAAGATGTTCTTAATAATTCATAATCACCTCTGAGAATCTTCTCGACAACTTCGATAATTTTTCTTAAATATCTCAAAAACTACTCGACCGATTTTCCTCAAATTTGGAACGCACATTTCACAAAATCTATTAAATGCTGTCGCTTAGAAGCTATGACTTACCAGAAAAACCAAATCGTCAAAGCCATGCCCCACAAAGAAATGCAAGTAATGCCCCATATCGATGCTATTCAGCCACTTCTCGACTGTATTCACCGGCAGACTCTGATTGGACGAACTGAGCGACATCAACCGATTCTGAAACTCCGTCTCCAGCTCGGAGACAAACACAGACTCGCGCACGATACCCGTGCCGAAGGACTCCATAATTTCCTGAATTTTCGCCCACTCCTCCTGCTCATCGAAGGGACTCAGTGTCGACACACGCTCACCCTTACTCCCATCGTCACTGTGATTATTGTTGCCGTTATTACGATTCTCTTTATTCTCCGACTCCTTATCCGACCCCGACGAATTACTCCCGGACTTGCTCTCCGGCTGGCGTCGCATACTCACAATACCCCCATTTGCCGGATACCCGGCGCCTCCACCTAAACTACCTCCAGTCGCCGACGTGGAATCGTAGACGCGTTTGAGTTTCTTCAGTGTTTTCGGGCGCTCCAGAGTCGTGGGCTGCTTGTTGGAATTGGTCAGCACTTGCATGGAACCTTTAATTAAGCCTGGAGGAAAATCGGGAAATAAACGGGTCCAGAGTGCATAGATTAATACATATTTTCGTCCTTCGAAACGTTCGTACACAAACCACAGGCATACGTCTACACAGAATTTGTGTTATTTGCAAATACAAAAACCTACATTCAAAAACTAATAAAGTTTACATATATATATATACGAGTTCGCGTATAATAAACAGAGATTTGGGTCCCTGTTTTCCAGCAGTGGTGGGAACAGCAGGAAAACTAAACAACACTCGGCTCTCTCCTCTCGCTTTTTCACAGCTCCTCTCTTCATCTCTGTCTCTCTCTCTCTCTACTCCCTCAGCACCACTTCTCTCTCCTCTCGCATTCCCTCTGGTCACTCCTCTCTGCTCTGCCATTAATTAAATAACATTTTCAGCAGTGATTGCATTTAAAGAATAAACAAAATTGTTTGCCTGTACTAATGAAACTACATTGAATTTAATTAAAATTGAAATTAATTAACTCGCGGTGATTTATTAAAAAATATGATTAAAGCCCAAACAAACGTGAAACAAAATATTTATACTGGCATTATCAATAATATTCTTGTATAAAGCGTTTTAAAACCAAAGCCTAAATATCAGACATATTGGAGTAATCGGCAAAAAAATTCCCGTCAAATTTTTGAAAGCACTCTTAAGCAGCGATTACCGAAAAAAACTAATGTATTTTAATAATTTTATGAGATATTCGTTGAATATTTTTATAATATATGATTCAAATTCTACCTATTTTGAAAAAAAACTTTCTTTTATCATGTACAGTTAATTTTGTCACTGATTTAAGAATTTTTGAAAAAATATTTGATATTATTAAATAAGTCATTATTGCTACACATATTCAACGCAAAAGCAAATCTAATATGTCCCAAATGTAGCGCAAATTACGAAACGAAAGTTTTCCCGCCCAATTTCATAAAATTGCTCTTCAGCATCCATTATTAAAAAAAAGTTATTGTTTCTTTTTGGTAATATTCTTGAAAAATCATCATGTTATAACATTGTAATATATAACAATGTAATTTCAGTAATAACAATGATATTCTTGAATGAGTCGTTGTTTACTTAAGAGACTAAATGTTTCCCGCCAAATTTTTAAAATGGCTCTAGAGCAGCTATTATCAAAAAGAATCTTTGGATAATTTTCGTGAGAAATACAATATTTTGTAACACAAATGCAAAAGGAAAATATCTGAAATGTGACATAAACTGCGAAATAAAATTTTCCCGCCAAATTTTTAAAAGCACTCTAACGCAGCGGTTACCAGAAAAAAGCTAAACGATAACAATGTAATTTCAGTAATAACAATAATATTCTCAAATGAGTAATTGTTCACTTAAAAGCTTAAATGACTAAATGTTTCTCTTGGCTCTAGCGTAGCTATTCGAGAAAGTAAAATTAATGTTCTTCATTAACATTCTTGAAAATGTGCTATTTTACAACATTGTGATGTGGAATAATAGGATAAATGGCTGCAAATGGACTTAAACCATAAAATCAAAAGTTTTCCCGCCAAATTGCACTACAACTAGTTGTTCTAGAACATCCCCCGACCGGGCTCGAACCAGTGACCTCTGGAATACTTGCCCCTTCAACGTGCCCATAACCGACATTTTCAGTCTCTCTCTCTCTCTCACGGTCTCTATCTGTCTATCTCTCCCTCTCTCAATCTGTATATCTCTCCCTCTCACGGTCTCTCTCTCTCTCTCTCACGGTCTATCTCTCTCTCTCTCTCTCACACACACACACACACACACACACACACACACACAGACAGAGCCTTTACCTCTCTCTATATGTCTCTCTCTCTCTCACGATCTCTAACTCTCTAAATGTTTCTATTTCTACTCTTTCCGGCTTTGGGATTAATCGGTTTTTGTAACACAAGAAAAACACATCAAAAACATGACGAAAAACACAGGATTTTATTATTATTATTATTTTCTCTAAAAAATATATAATTTACCTGCGAACGGAGCATCCGAATAGTATTCTTCGACGACGTTGTCGGTGCTCTTATCCGATAGCGAAACGCTGCTCGAGAAGCTGCCGCTCGAGCCGTCGAAGATTAATAAATACTCGTCCTCCGTCTCCGTTTCCATATCCTTTGATCTTCGTTTGTACTCCTGAGCGCGAAATTACATTTCATAAGCATCCGCGAGGAGGTGGGTTGTAGGCGAAGCATTCGCAAAGGTTGGTGCAAAGGTAAAACACAAAATACGCGGGATGGGAAAAACGCCAAACTCGCCAGCAGCAGGAAGAGGAGACAACAGAGGATGGCAGGATAGATTGCAATCAAAAAATAACTGTCGCAAAGTAGTGCAGCTCGATATATCAAAGCAGGTGTGCGTATAAAACATCTTTATTTCAATCTTTGAAATATGCAACAAAACAATCTCGCCGGAGTTTTGCAGCAAAATAACAGAAAAAAAGTAAAACAAACAATAAAATCGATTTTTAACGTAAATTAGGAGTCTTTAGCTTATAAAATAGAGATAACACCAGTTACGTTTTGTTTTCTACGTTAAATGCCAAATTCGAGTTTGAAATTAGGTTAAAATAGGTTTTTCCCGCCAATTTTTTTTGTTAAATGACAGGGTTTCATAAAGAGGACAATAATTTTGGCAGTTTTTTTGTTTCTTGAAGTTTTCTTGAAGAAATCATTGCTTTGTGTAAATTTAAATGCAAATGTTGAAATTGGCATAATTTGTGTGGTTTCTCAAACAAAGTTAACGATTAAACAATGTTTTCCCGCCGTTTTTTTTTTGCATTTTTGCAAAGATCTGAAGTGGTAAATATTTATAATATTCTTGAGTGTATAGTTGTTCTCTAAACACATTAACTTCAAAGCCTATATTTCCGCAGGTTGGGATAAACTACGAAATAATGGATTTCCCGCCAAATTTCATAAAATGCTCTATTTCGACTATTTTTCTATAAAATCTCTAACTTTTTTTAATGATATTATCTAAAACATCAACTACAAAACATTTGGAAATTTTAAAGAATTTGTATAGATGAAAAGTACGGATAAAGTAACAAAATTCATTTTCCCGCCAAATTCCTTAAAATAGCGCTGGTAGAGGGGCCATTTCTGTATAAGTGAATATTTTTGGTATTAATCATGAAAGCCTCGATATTTTATAATAGTATAACCTGAAATTCCTACCCAGAATATCATGAATCCATCATAAATGCGACTTAAACTACGAAATAGTGTTTTCCCGACAATTTTTGGTGAAATTGCTACTAAGCGACAATTTTTCTAAAAACTCAAGAAATCTAGACAAATCTGGTTCTTGACAAATTTCAATTATTTTTATGACAATTTAAAAGATAACCCAGCAAATACAATTTTTCAAGGAAAATATATTTTCCCTCCAAATTTCATAAAATGCTCTATTTCGATTATTTTTCTATAAAATTTCAAAAATTTTTTTAATAATATCATCTAAAACATCAACTACAAAACATTTGGAAATTTTAAACAATTTTTACAGCTGAAAAGTACGGATAAAGTAACGAAATTCATTTTCCCGGCAAATTTCTTAAAATAGCGCTGTTACATCCATTTCTATAAGTGAATATTTTTGGTACTAATCATGAAATCCTCGATATTTTATAATAGAATAACCTGAAATTCCTACCCAGAATATCATAAATCTATCATGAATGCGACTTAAACTACGAAATTGTAATTTCCCGCCAATTTTGGTGAAATTGCTACAAAGCTACATTTTCTGTAAAAAGCCATGAAATGTGGACAAATCTGGTTCTTGAGAAATTTAATTTTTTTTTATAATAATTTAAGCGATAACCCAGCAGATACAACTTTTCAAGGAAAATATATTTTCCCGGAAAATTTCATAAAATGCTCTATTTCCACCATTTTTCAATAAAATCTCTAACTTTCTTTTAGTTTATCCTTTAAAACAACAATTAGCAAACATTTTAAAATTTTAAACACTACAAGATTGAAAAAAAATACGGATTAAACTAACGAAATTAATTTTCCCGCCTTTTTTATGAAAGTAGCTATGGAGCAGCCATTTTTGAAATAATTCGACGCATTTTTAGGGGTCTACGAGTTTAGAAAATACGAGTCTAGAAGTCTGAAGTCTAAGGTTTTAAATCTATAATTTCAGAATATCACGAATGTCGAATTTTAAGTCAGTGTAAAAGTTTTAAGTCAGTAAATGGTGTTACCTCAGCGTCTCGAGAAGTTATTCGAGACTTACCTGGCTGAGCGGACGTATCCGATCATGTATCGCATTCTCAGCCTGCATCGCCGAAGGAGGTGGATGTTCCGGCGTCGGTGGTTGCTGGTAATGCGTCGGTGACAGTGGAATAATCTGACTGACACGCTTCACAGTCCTCTCCTTCTCGTTCGACGGGCCATAATCATCTTTGATCATAATATAAGCGTTCGAGACAAAAGTCGTCTCCGGCGCCGACGAACAAGTCTTACTCCCTGGAAGATCATAGTCCTCATAGATATTATCCTGACTTCGGTCATACTGATCGGGGTTCCTCCTCAGCTTCCTCTTAGGATTTGGTTTGATCACATTCTCATAGGCTATGGCAACCGGTTCATGCTTGGGATGACGCGTATCCAGATCCTCACTCTTCCCACGATGGAGCTCCTTGCTGGGAGGCATCGGGACATTCTCATCATCATCCAAATTAATACTGAACACCGTATTCATCTCGACATACTGATCCACACTCCGACCATGAGTCAACCGTTCCCGTCGGGCTTCTTGCAAGTCCACATTATCTAGATTATCCTGACTCTTTGTACCGCTATGCGCCAGGAAGAGGAATTCGTAGGCGTTGTTGCTGTAACCATCCGCGGAAGTGGAGATTGCGTGAAGATGTGTCGGGGACACGGAGAGATTACGCCGAGGTGGCTTTTTCGGTGGCGTGGGCTGTAAACAGAAGTCCAGACAAGACTGGGGCAACCTCCTACGGTGAGGAACTAAAGACTTACAGACACTTTGCTATTGGAGCTGGGACTGTGGGCACCCTTGGAGTTGTGCATGTTCATGGGGATGTACAACGGGGCTCCGCCACTGTCCGGACGTCGGGGGTATCCTGTTGAGGATGCCGTCGAGGATAAGCTAATGCGATCCGATTCGCGGCTGTTATAGAGGAAAAGGTCTTCGGAATTCGCGCTAGAGTCCATGAACTGCTTGGGCGCACAGTGTATCTGATAGAGACTGTTGTCCGACTCCCTGGAACAAGCAAGCGACACCTGCCTGAAGGCCGATAGCGAGGAGATCCGACGCGTGCCCGCCGCGTGCAGTTGCTCGCTAAACGAGTACGTGATCGACGACGTGCTCGCCGCCAGCTCATGCATCGATTGCACTTTCACGCTGGACGGCTTCGTGCGCCTCAATGGCGGCAAGCTTCGATAGAGAAAGTTGCGTAGCCTAGAACATGCAGTTAATCTCTTGCAAAATACAGCCAAAGCCATGCGAAAAATGAACAAGCAAACAATACAAGAAATCCCAAAACTGGAACAGCTGGACTTAGCAGATCTAGATCTATGTTCAGCAAACTCATTCAAACATTCCCAAAACTTTGTTTTCTAACAGTCATAGTCAGCTCAACAAATATGCATAGCAATGATTTGAAGATGGTATTCATAGTCTTCTATGGGAAATTTATGGATCCTTTCTAGAACTTTGGGTTTGGCAAGCTCCCAAGGGAAATTCCCAGGAAGTTTCCAAGACTAATCGGCAAGTTCCTAGTCTCAGGAACCTGAAGGGATATTCCCCTAGGAATTTCCTAAAGTTGTTAAAGTACTGTCTTGTGTCATAGACATTAAGGATCGTCCCCTAGGAAGTTCCGAAGGCTACCAGAGAAATTCTTGGTCCGTCGTTCATAGAAAGTATACTCTTAGAAAGTTTCGAAGATTTCTGGGAACGTTCCTAGTCTCTGGGACTTGCTCTCCCCTAGGAAGTTAGGAACACTATTTGGAAACTCTAATCTCCTGGACATAAAGGGAAATCCCTAAAGCTACCATAGCAATGCCTGGAAGTTCTTGGGAAGTTTCCAAGACTTCTTGTGAAGTTTCCAAAACTTCTTGGGAAGTTTCCCAATTTCTTTGGAAGTTTCCAAAACTTCTTGGGAAGTTTTCAAAACTTCTTCGGAAGTTTTCAAAACTTCTTGGGAAGTTTCCGAAACTTCTTTGGAAGTTTTCAAAACTTCTTTGGAAGTTTTCAAAACTTCTTGGGAAGTTTTCAAAACTTCTTTGGAAGTTTCCAAACCTTCTTGGGAAGTTTCCAAAACTTCTTGGGAAGTTCCTAGCCTCCGAGTCATGAAGGACTTACACCTAGGAAATTTCTAAAACTTCCAGGGCAATTCATAGTCCCTGGGACATCAAGGGTATCTTCAAAGGAAGTTCGGAAAGCAACTATAGAAATTCCTGATCAGTGAATAATAAACGGTTCTCCACTTGGAACTTTTCCAAGCTACTTAGTAAGGCCCTAGTCTTCAGGTCATTTCCATTTTTCTAAGTTCCACTTAGGAAATTCCTAAGCTACATTCCTAGACCCCGGGAAATTCTTAGGAACTCCTAAAGCTTAGGTTCAAATATATTCTAAGATTTAAATTAAATACGATCCAACTGAACATTAAACATCTTCAAAATTTGATAACCTCCCAGAATAGACTATGAATACCACTAAAAATACCCCTTAAAGACTCACATTGAAGTCCCAGATATTCGACGATCCTCCACACAGTCCACAGATCTAGCCTGCCTATGAAAATCCCATCGATGTGGGGATGACCCCGGCGAAGGATCCGTCGTCATCGACCTTCCCCTGGAACAAGGCCGAACGTTCTCGTAGGGACTCCCCAATTCGGAGTCCAGATGTGAAATTGGCGGGAACGGTTGACTGAAGCCCTCCCCATCACTGTCGGTAAAATGACTGGCACGTAGCTTCTTATGTCCTAAGACCACAAGGCAAAAACATGGAAACAATAGCCATAAATCCTCCAAAACCCACAAAAAAAATAGTTACTTTTCAACAACGCCATAATCTCCTGTGTGGCATGGGCCGGAAACTGTCTGAGCAGATCTTTGACTGTATAGTTATGAGCATCCCTTATATGTACATCGGACCCAAACTCCAACAGAGTCCGTACAACTTCAATCTTCCCACAAAGAGCCGCCTCGTGCAGAGCCGTCCCCGCAGGTGTTCGTATATTGACATCAAGACCAGACCTCAATAGAACCTCGACGACCATCCTGTCAGTCGGAAGCAAAATATTACCACATGCCACAAACAAGAGGTGGCTTTCAAACAGTTGCTCCTACTTGCTAATTTTCCCAACGTGGCACGAACATAGCACTTATCAGAAAATTGGATTATACCTGCGTTAACGATCGCAATAGATTGAGAACCAGATACAGTGTGAGTGGTGGGGGTGGTGGTGAAGGGAGGCGCACACGCAATCAGCTCACTAACGCGTGACCTCACCGTACAATATTGCAATGCATATTAAACATCTCATCAACGCCGAGCGCCATCTAGGCGATTATGTTACCCAGTTATTTATATCTTGTCACCCCTATAGGCTACTATAGCCACGTATTGCTCCGGTGTATACGGGGTCACCTTGTTGAAAGTTACGATACACGTCCAGCGATTGATCTGCGTTTATTTTTAAGACATTTAAGATATACGGCCTTTACACGCTCCAATAATGCTTCGAATGCATTGCGCCACGTGCGCATCACACCATACGTAATTGGCGTTGCGACTCGAGTGTAACATGTGCATAGGTGTGTGCATAATAAACAATCTGTTGCATAGTTACCGCCCAGATGGCGAGGGCGCCTCCGGGTTCGGGGTGGTGGCAGTAGGGGATCGGAATAGCGTGGTATATGCTTGTTGGCTAATGGTTTGATCCAGCGTCGCGTATATAATACCCGGGGACTTCGATATGTACGGAACTGGGTGCCAATTGTGGCGTGTAGACATAGTTGTGGATGTATGGAATTGCAAGGTGTTGAGTGTTCCGAAGATCTTGTACGTGTGTGGAATATGTTATTCCGTGTGTTCTTTCATGTGGGAGAGGGAGAAAGAGAAAGGTATTGAGGGTTCGTTTAGACGTGGAATGTGTGAATGATGTGGAGTTGCGTATATGTATGTGTATTGTGTATGTGTGTGAGTGGATGTGTGTGAGTGTATATGTATGTGTGGGCATAAGGAGATGTGTGTGTGTGTGTGTGTCTGTGTGGGGCATATGGAGATGTGTGTGTGTGTGTGTGTCTGGGCATATGGAGATGTGGTTGTGTAAGCAAATGAAGATGCGTGTGTGTGTGTGTGTGTGTGTGTGTGTGGGTGGGTATATAGAGATGTGTTTGTGTAGTCAAATGAAGATGTGTGTGGGGAGTATGTAGATGTATGTGTGTGTGCATATGTAGGTGTGTGTATGCATATGTAGATGTGTGCGTGTGTGTCTCTGCGTGTGTGGGGGCATGTGTGTGTGTGTGTGTGTGTGCATGCGTGTGTGCATATGTGCATATGTGTGTGCATATGTGTGTGCATATGTACATGTGTGTGTGCATATGTACATGTGTGTGTGTGTGTGTGTGTGGCTGTGTGTGTGTGTGTGTGGCTGTGTGTGTGTGTGTGCATATAGAGATGTGTGCATATGTGGGCATATGCGTACATGGGTATAAATACATACGTATGTGCGTGTGAGATATGTAAAATATATGTGAGAGAGTGCTGTTTACGTGGAACACTGAGCCGTAGGAAGTATTAACCTATGTGGACATAGTTTGTACGGGTGTAGAATGTCTAGGTAAATGGTGTGTAGTGATTGTACGTGTACAAGTAGAATTTCGATTCGAAATCATGATTATCTCTAATTAAGCATCGTTTATGTACTTACTTGTGTCCGTTCCGACTAGCCAGATGCAGCGGCGTGTGCGGGAACACGGTGCCGGGGATGACCCGGACCATCTGCTGTATTAATATCGGATGCATGCGGACCAGCAGCTCGACCGTTTCCAATCTGCGTGGTGGGAGCGGAGCATAATTCGCAGCGATCGCAGCGCAAACGACATGATTAGCATTACGCGGTAATGAGCATCGGGTTTTGGGAAACGAGGTGGCTGGCTGGCACCTGCCCACTTCCTACCTATCGTGGCGTAGGTAGGTACGTAGGTAGGAAGTGGGCAGGTGGGCAGGGCAGAAACAGGTAGTACGTGGGAAGGCTGGTTTGACTCGTTGGCGAAATTCGTGGTGGTGTTTGGTTGGTATTGGTCGACATGGTTTGGGGTCTCGGTTTCCGGTTATGTCTCGCATGTATCCTTACCTGCCGTATTGCGCCGCAAGATCGAGGGCGTTTTCGCCGCGAATATTGCGCACGCCGGGATCACAACCACGCTCCAGCAGCATCCCGACCACGATCGTGTGGCCATATTGTGCGCCGCAGTGCAGCGCCGTCTCGTCATCTTTGGTCTGGAAAAGCAGGAATTCACGGTATTCAGCCCTATTCATCCTGGGAGGAAAATTAATCCAATTTTGGATACAAGGATTCACAACTAGACAAATATATTTGACTAGAGACTACTTTTGATGAAGCAGTCCGGTTTACAAAAGTACTCTGGAGGAAAGATCCTATAAGATTTCCCATTATACGGGATATTTCTTCCAAGCATATTCTAAGATCTTTTTTTTCTTTTCAGTTAAGAGAAGCTTTGGTTCTCCGAAAAACAAAGATTTATCATTCCCTGGAAGCAAATTTTGAATGAATTGGAAAAATCACCGTTGGACATGAAAATTTGAAGGGGAGTGTTCCCCATGGATATTGGGGATCAAAGTTATAAACTTTGAATAGAAAGATATAAATCTGGACCAATATCTTTTACAAGACGTAGAAGATGTAGAAGTCAGTTTTACTAAATTACTCTGGAGGAAAGTCCCATAAGATCTCCCATTATCTACGTTCTATAAGTCGAAGAGAAGCTTTGGGGACTTGGAAAAATTAAGATTCGTTATTCCCCAGAAACAAATTTTGGATGAATATTGACTGACACCCTCTTATTTGGAAGGATCACCACGGGACATGTAGAAAATTTTATGGGGAGGGTCGGATAAACGAAGTTTCATCCTCAGAAGCAAACATTAGATGAATACAGACTGACCCACTCTGGTTTAGGAAGACGCCCATGGGGAAGGTAGAAAATTTGACAGGGACGATCTGGGCATTGGTAGCCCAGAACGTACTACTACTACAAATATAAAGACAATTTGACGTCCGACTTCAATTTGACCTTATCATTGTCCAAGACAGAGATCAAAGAGTCCTTTTAAAATCTTCTTTCTTTAAGGCATGGAGAAGTCTGTTAAAAACTGATAGAAAGACGCCATAAGATCTTCCACCTTATAGGATCTGTCTTCAAACTCTATGCTTCAACCCACCTTTTTACTTTTAAGTCCAAGAGAAGTTTTCGGGTCTTCAAAAAATGATTGGCCATTCCCCAGTAGCAAATATTAGATTAATACTGCCTAAACATTCTTTCTTGTGACTTTCATGGGGCATGTAGAAAATTTAAGGGAGAGTGCTCCACATGGGTATTAGTGACCCAAAAGCTACTACTATTTCATATGTAAAGAAAATTTGCCCAATGACTTCAAAAAGGCTGTACCAAATAGAGATCTAAGAGATAAGAGTCCTTTCAAGACCTTCTAAAATCTTCTTCGACCTTCCTTCCTTCTTCTCAGACTTTTAAGACTCTAAGACCCCAAAACAAAATGTGTTTGATATTTCAAACTCTCCTTGAAAAGACCAAGAGAAGTTTTAGCAAATCTTTGATATTCCAGAATTGATCATCCCCCAATGATGCCCTTTCCTTTCAGGTTAACCACTTGAGTAACCTTTTGACCGTCAATGGCATTCATGATCTTAATTAGCGCCGATGTTCACCCTCATTACTTTGGGCAGTGACACACGTCCCTGGTCCTTGCAATTCATGTCCCCATACATCATCCCCCTTCAACCCTCCGGTCGCTCGTTCAATCCCGGTGCACGCATCGGCAACGTCCCACTTCCTCACCTCTCCGCCGATCTCCCACCGGTCTCCCGTGACGTTTCGAACGAGGCACTTAACCGATAAGGATCAAATTGCATGCACAATTCAAGTAAAGTCGATGTGTGCAAATGCCCCCAGTGCCCCGCACCCTCTAGCCTCTCTCCTTAGTCCACCAGCAACCGCTACGATCGTTTACAGAGCGTTTGTTGCACTGCGAAACCTACGCAAAACTCTCACCCATCCCATTTTCGCAAAAGCAAAAGGGATGGTTTTCAATTAAATTAACATTGCGCGGCGCACGGAGAAAGTTTGCGAGTAACTTTTGATGTATACAGTAATACATTTTATCCGCCACCGCGACCGTGCACCGCAAAACCAGCCAAACTCTCTCCTTGCTCAGTTTTCCTCCCCATAGCTGGAAGAAAAGAAGAAAAAACTGGAATGCAAACTCGCTCTCTTGGCATGATCTTTTCAATTCGTGGACGCACTGGACCGTCGCGTAATTCGGATGCGATGTGCCACTTGCAGCTCTTGACGGATCCTACCGAAAGCTGCCGCTGACAGGCCTCGTTCGCCGACCTCCACCTCCAGCTTTCTTCCTTCTCCTTTTCCTTCTCTCCTATCTCTCTCTCTCTCTCTCTCTCTTTCAGCCTTGAAAAACCAAGCAATCGTCCCTCGTCTGTGTTCCCAGTTTCGCACTTTTGTGCTGTTACCCGCTACGCTACGAGCGCAATACGACCGAGCCACTTATTTAAAATTTAAAACTTAAACTTTCCGCAAATCCATGGGAAATGCTTATGTTTTTCTAACAAGACAGTCTGTTGATGCTCTTAGCCTTCTCAAGGAGCGCATGGATGGCATCGACTTGTTTCTGTTTTTCTTCGCCTCGGCACGGCTCGAGGAAAAGTTGAATTTCGTTGGATATGTATAATTAGAAACTTTTTTAAAGCCGAATAACTCGGTGAAAGTTGTCAATTAGTTGCGATATTTGTTTCGTATTACATCTCAAGAAAATTTAGACTTGAAAAGCTTGCTTTTCAAGGTATTTTCATTTTTAATTACACATTTATTTGATAACATTAGTCGACACCGAAAGGAAGAAGGCAGAACTTAACCTAATTTGATATAATTAAACCTACTTCATGTAATTGTCACTAGAGGTCATCAAAATATTAATTTCGAAATTAAATCCCACCAAACTACAGTGTGAGCACAAAATCTTAAATTACACTAATTGCGGCTGAATGAGTGAATGAATGAACGACATGAATGTCGCTTGCAACCACCTACCTTCAAATTGACGTCGCACGTAATGTGGGCGTTGAGCAGCAGCTTGACGACGTCCGTGTTGCCCGACCACGCGGCCAAGTGCAGCGGCGTCGAGCCCTTGCCGTCGAGGATGTTCGTGTATGCGTCGTGTTCCAGCAGCAGCTTGACAATCTCCCTGCGACGCAAGAAAAACACGCTCGTACACAAACAGACTGTGCATATACGCAACCGTAAACAGCGACTTGAGAGCATATTTATTTCGACGTGTGAAGTGTGAGTGTGTGTCTCTCTCTATATATGTGTGTGGATGTGTGTGTATGTATATGTGTGTATGCATGTGTGTGTATGTATATGTGTGTATGCATGTGTGTGTATGTATATGTGTATGCATGTGTGTGTGAGTATGTATATGTGTGTATGCATGTGTGTGTATGTATATGTGTATGCATGTGTATCTATATGTGCATGCAAGTGTGTGTGTGTGTGTGTATGCATGTGTGTGTGTCTGCATATGTGCGTGTGGCTGTATGTGTGTGTCTGCATGTGTGGGTGTGGTTGTATATGTGTGTCAGCATGTGTGTGTGTGTGTGTGTGTGTGTGGTTGTATATGTGTGTGTGTGTGTGTGGGTGTATGTGTGTGCCTGTATATGTGCCTGTATGTGTGTGTATGTTTGTGTGTGTGTGTGTGTCTGGCGGTATATGAATGTCTGCATGTGTGTGTATGTGTGGCTGTATATGTGTCGGCATGTGCGCGTGTGGCTTTATATGTGTGTCTGTCTGTGTGGGTGTGGTTGTATACGTGTGTCAGCATGTGTGTGTGTGTGTGTGGATATGTGTGTGTGTGTGTGTGCGCGTGTGTGGATGTATATATGTGTCTGCATGTGTATGTGTATGTGTGTCTGCACGTGTATGTGTGCGTGTGTCTGCATGTGCATGTGTGCGTGTGTCTGCATGTGTGTGTGTGTGTGTGGCTATATATGTGTTTGCATGTGAGTGTGTGGCTATATATGTGTTTGCATGTGAGTGTGTGGCTGTATATGTGTGTCTACATGTGTGCGTGTGGCTGTATGTGTGACGCTGTATGAGTGTGGCTGTATATGTGTGTCTGCATGTGTGCGTGGCTGCATGTGTGTGCATGTATGTGTAAGTATGACTGTATGTATCCAAATCTAACCTAACCGAATAAAACCTAAACTAACCTCACCAAAACTATACAAAGCAAAACGTAACCTATCTGAATTGTATGTATGCGTGCATGAGTGGCTGTGAGTGTGACTGTAGTGTGCGTTCCATCCGGATTTGACCCAGTTACGACTTACTTGTGCCCGTTAAGCGCCGCATGGTGTAGACAGGAGAAGCCGCTGCTGTCCCGCGCGTTCACGCCGGGTCCACGACGCAAACTGCAAACAAGATTTCCCAATAAATATTAAGCGATGAGTTGATAAGTCAAACACTAGACTTGGGATTGGACACTTCAGAAAGTAATAAAGACTGTTCTTATTTGTCTGGGGAGAAAATAAGGCATAAAGTTATATCTAATAAAAGACACTTAAAATATAATTATAGGCGAAAGCAATAATCATCGAAAACAATAATGATATAATAATTAAAATAATCATTAAATTAAAAATTAAAATAGTCATCATTTTATTTGATTAGTAATAAAACGAAGATAAAATGATCGCAGTCGGTAGGATTCGAACCTACGCTCCCAGAGGGAATCTGATTTCTAGTCAGACGCCTTAACCGCTCGGCCACGACTGCCTACCGCCGGCTTTCGGAAAATAATAGCTTTTTAAGTCTAAATTTTGTATTTCAATTAAATGATGGGAGGTGCCTAGCAGGAAAGTATATTGATTGCACCTGTGTGCATTGAAAGGAATGGATATTTGTAAGAGAATACAAGGGAGCCTGCGATCGATGTGACATACAGGCGTGATGACACTTTCTGCTCTTACCACACCCTACCATAACACTGCCAACAACTAGCCCTCACAACTTTCACTCACTCAACGACTCCTGCTAAACTCATTACAACGTTCCGACCTTGACAGACACTTAACTAATAGACTCGAATTTAATCGGAATTAGTGCGTTGTACTCGTATGCAAAGCAGCTTGGATCTGACTCATGTTAAAACTAAAACTAAACAAAACAAAAAAACCTGCGGAAGTACCGAGTATAAGTACGACTGACACACTTTACAATCAAACTTTCTTTTATTGACGTAATTTCATAGCTATAAATATAAATACAAAACATCTGTCTTTATCTGTTTGTTTTTATTTTCTGACGTCTTCAATCTTGAAAAAAGTTCCCTACAACTTTCAAAGAAAACTAGCAGGAAGAAGATAAACAGCTGATTGTACCTTGCAAGGGGGCCACTCCTTTTCGCCCGTTGGCCGAGGATCTTCTCGACGACGGCTACGTTGCCGTTGCGCGCCGCCTCCAGCAGCTCCTCGTCCTTACCCATGGGCACAGCAGGATACTGGACACACTCTCACGGCGACACTCCGACACACCAATGACCGGTGAAAAGAAACACGTAAACAACACACGGACTGCAAACGGCCCGAGCGTGTATTTTCGCGCCCGATCACAAATCCTGCGACGGCGACATGCGAGATTTTTCGAAAAAACCACTTAGCGTATACGCTCGCTGCTACTACTGTTCATTGATCGCCGTCGCAGCCATATTGCAGGCGTGCGCCTCTAGTGAACGCCGCGTGTACTAGCAGGTAGCAGGCCTGCTGTATGCCAGCCTGCAGGCCTGTAAGCTTATAGCGAAAGACAGAGAGCGAGGACGAGTATGAGACGGTACAGCAGGAATGAGTGGGGCATTTTAAACATTGTATACAGGGACGTATTAAGGTTTTCTTTACTGACTAAATTTAAGAACGCGCGATTTGTTTCAAATTGGTCGTAATTATAAATTGAAATTAATACATTATAAATCAATGAAATGTTTATTTCATATTATATTAAAGGTATCACCTTTTCCCGTGAGTCCCGGATAGAGGTCCAGATAGAGGTTAGGTTCGTGATGTCGAACAAGGGGTACTCCCTTGATAAATTTTATTCTTTATATTCGTTCCGGCCACCTTCTTTTAACGAGGCCTTATGAAGCACGGCTTTGCTTATCCTTGCTTTGAGACCATCCCTCGATATACATGGGACGGGTTTTGGTTTTAGCACTTTTTTCTTGGTATACCCGCCAATTTTCTCTGCCTCCTTATCGATCTGTAACACCCATTGAAGCAAGAAGTTTGTCTTACTTATTGTTTACGCTTCGTGTTTTTCCTTAAGGAAACACCCACGGAATTCAACAAACCTGCATTTTTAAGCTTCGCAGACCTAAAAAAGCCGTTTAAGAGGGTAAAAAACAAGGTAAGCGATGGCTCATCCAGGTCGAAAGACTATGAAAAAAAGAGCTGATTATACGGTTCGAAAGACCATTGAAAGACGCGTCTATCCGGTTCGAAGGACCATGCAGATCTTGAGGGTTGGAGGAACGAGAGTGTTGATTGATCCCTCTGGGGAGGATCTTGCAGGATTGTCTTATGAACGGCTTAATATACTTTAAACTTATTTTTACCTGACCTGGCGTAACCTAAACTAACCCAACCCAAACTAATATAAATTTAAACTAATTTAACCTAAGGACCATGAAAAGAGTTGATCGTTCGGTTCGGAGGACCATTGAAAGACATGTCTATCCGGTTCGAAGGACCATGAAGGCCTTGAGTGTTGAAGGAACGATAGTGTTGATTGATCCTTCTAGGGAGGATCTTGCAGGATTGTCTTATGAAGGGCTTAACTTATTTTATAGATTAAAGCGTCGCTAATACCTCACAACATGACTAATAAATTAGTTGCTTTTTTGCCTAATCATTATAGGATTCATTTAGGTTTAATTATAATATGATTGTCTGACGATCACTGTTTTCCCTAAGTCGCGTCAAGTTCATTTCATGGTCACGTCCTAAACTAATTTAACCTAAGGACCATGAAAAGAGTTGATTATACGGTTCGAAGGACCATTGAAAGAGATGTATACCCGGTTCGAAGGACCATGAAGGGGTTGAGAGATGGGCGACGGAGAGTGTTGAGTGATTCTTCTGGGAAGAATCTTGTACAATTGTCTTATGAAGGGCTTAACATACTTTAAACATATTTTTACCTAACCTAGCGTATCCTAAACTAACCCAACCCAAACTACTAATATAAATTTCAACTAATTTAACCTAAGGACCATGAAAAGAGTTGATTGTACGGTTCGAAGGACCATTGAAAGATATGTATATCCGGTTCGAAGGACCATGAAGGGGTTGAGAGATGGGCGACGGAGAGTGTGGAGTGATTCTTCTGGGAAGAATCTTGTACAATTGTCTTATGAAGGGCTTAACATACTTTAAACATATTTTTACCTAACCTAGCGTATCCTAAACTAACCCAACCCAAACTACTAATATAAATTTCAACTAATTTAACCTAAGGACCATGAAAAGAGTTGATTATGCGGTTCGAAGGACCATTGAAAGAGATGTATATCCGGTTCGAAGGACCATGAAGGGGATGAGAGATGGGCGACGGAGAGTATTGAGTGATTGTTCTGGGAAGGATCTTGTCTGGATAACTATGAGCATATTAATCCCCTTTGGGTAGGTTGTTAACCTTTCTCAGGGTGAAGAAGACTAGTATAACGACAACCACAGATGTTAATGTGGTTGCCGGAGCGAGTAGAGGTGTTATTGTCACTTCCTAACTTAATTGAACTAAACCTAGCATAACTTAACCTACTCATACCAAAACTAACCGAACCGATCCCCTATTCCTATTTAACCTAACCTATTTTTCCTAAAATTACTTAACCTCGACAATGTAAAAACATAACCAAACATTAAATCATTAAGTGCGGTCCTGTAAGAAAATAACCTTGACTTAATCTAAGTGTAACTGACTCAGCGTTGAGACTCATGTTCTTCCCAGTTGTTATTGTTACTATTGTTGACCGGTACAGTCTGATTGTGAGTGATACAGAGTAGTGTAACTCAGAGGCGTCAGGATGTATCTGAAGTACTTTGCTAATGCGCTGATAATTGTTCTCCTCTGCGCTACAACTAACTGCTACGAGTCTGGTAAGTTATGTTTTGTTGACTACTATTTATTGCGCGTACGTAAACTTTAGTGAGAGTTTTTAAAGATGTAAAACTAGGCCCATTTCAAATCACGGTGCTACTATGTGACGATTGTAATGAGACGAGCCACAAATATGCCACAATTGCACCACAAATGAAG
This sequence comes from Mimaenictus wilsoni, assembly GCA_027575185.1. Taxonomy (NCBI): domain Eukaryota; kingdom Metazoa; phylum Arthropoda; class Insecta; order Coleoptera; family Staphylinidae; genus Mimaenictus; species Mimaenictus wilsoni. The sequence goes on from JAODAC010006061.1 coordinate 29,696, forward strand.
GAACGAATCGAACTGAGGGTGCCTCGGAGCAGTTATTTTTTCATTATACAAGTGCATTCACCGCAGGAGGCTGTGCGATTGAGCTATGAGCCGGTGGCGCAGGCGCATAACAGTGTGCGCGGCACTAATATCGGCTTAAATCAGTTAACTGCTGATAAAAACGTGCATTATTTCTATTTGTTTGGGAATTTCACGACTGAGAAGCGTATTTTGTTTGCTGTTACTTCCTATTCAAAAGAAGGTATTTACATTTTATAAATAAATTAAATAATTTATAATCAAAAAACGTTTTTAAGCAATTGAAAGAAAAATTAAATAAATTTATTTTTTAGCACCAATTCCAGGTGGTTGTAACATGGAATTCAACACAAAGACGGCACCTTATCAACAAATATCTTACGACAATGCCATGATCACTGTTGATGTGCAAAGCCCATCAATCAATTCATTTCCCTGCGAAGCTAGCAACAGTGTTTCTTTGGAGTTTTACCAAGTTTTCACCGACAATTATGGTCAAAATCTCAACGATTCATTTGCGAAAATTATTCAGATGTTAACTGTTAAGTCGATTCGCGCTAAATCACATTTGGTAACCAACAGCAGGACGAAAAACATGACAATTTCTCTAAAAAAACGTATGAAACGTATATTTTGCAGGTGATTAAACCATGGAATAATCTGATTCTTCGGCGATATTTCAACAATTATCAAGGATTCGGTGCTGTTTATGTTGTAATAGCTACTTACAAGAATGTTAGTGCTGCTTATGTTCCTGCTATTACATATGGATGTGATATGACGCAAGGTGATGAATCATGTTTCACTGAAGGTAACATTTTTTTACAATTTTGAGAAGTTTGACGTATACAACTAGTGATAGAGACTAAATTTAAAATTTTCATCTTTTTAATTGTTATTATTTGACATGATACACATAAAATTCATAGGATTTTGTAGATTGTATGGACACATACGCGTATGCTAGGTGTACCACCGGTGGTACACGCAGCATCATTGTTACAGTTAGCGATCATTGCGTATATTACTGCGCATGTAACAGCGCTTGCGCTAACCAGTCAGCTGTTGAATAGCGCAGTGAATGTCAACATGCATTGCTGACGGTAGGGTAGACGTAGGTTAGGCCCTTACATTGTTAGTGGCTTTGAGGGGGTGCGGGGGTGCGGG
>JAODAC010006072.1:0-30874 GCA_027575185.1 Mimaenictus wilsoni
TTATATGCAGTAATGTAATAATAATGTAATTATATGTCTCATAGAGAATTACCAATGTAATTATAGCCAAATATTAATTAAATAAATAATTTGATGTCAAAAATTTAATGGATAAATTAATGTTTTCAATCAAAATGTAAATATCGATTCAAATCGGCACATTCAATTCGGATTCCATCAATTGTCCATTCAATGCCAAAAACTTTCCAAGCATAACATTCCTATGAATATTTCAGTGATTGTTCAACGCTCATACTGTAACTCTTTAAAATTCTACTCATTCAAATGTTGGAATTTGATTAAAACTGCTGCGTTCGCCGCTCCGATTCAAAAGCTGAAATGACATTTTTCAATTATATAGATGCTAATGTTTTGATATTAAAATCCTGCATAAAAGGAAAAACAAATTAAGAAAATATATGAGTAGTTTCCAATTGGATGCCAGTAGAAATATTGACGAGAAGGAGGTTCATGTGATTATTAGAGAATTTCGATAAGTTCTTTAACATACTACCGATTTGGAAGCGATTTTAAAGAAGGCAGGGTTATGCAGGAGGTAGGTAGATAGGAGGTAGGTATTCCGTCATTGTCTTATGTGTCTTCTTATGCTCCAATCGGTTCCTTCCATTTGATACTAGTTTTCTTTTTGTTTGATTTTACCGATCATCGACTGCTATGGTCATTAGCTCTATTCAATACTATTTCAATGTAATTAGCTATATTAGAGGCTAACACTATTGATAAGAAGAAGAATTCACTTTAATATGCATCCCCACCGAGAATTGAACCCGGGACTTCTTGGACAGTGGTCATCGACCATACCACTGCGCCACTTGGCGGGTCTTTTGATACTAGTAATAATTCCTTCATCTTCTTTTTATTTTCATCATTATTTTTCCTTTCAAATTATTGCAATTTGTGATTAACATCGTTAAAATTGCCTACCAATGATTTGTTCATATTGATATGTCAAAGGCAGCTGTGCTGCAGTCATTCAGCATGTCATTTTTTATATTGACCAATAAATAGTATATACATAAAATATGACTTTAAAAACCTATGTTAATATTCACCCACCCGGAACTACCAGTTTTGGCATATCAGAGGGTCAGTTTGTTTCTATTGTTAATGTTTCTCCATGCTCTGTTCAATTAATATTTCGTTCTAATGTATTTCTTGTTCTATCATGAGCGCTATGATATCCTCCACAATTAGCGTTTTCTTTAGCGCTTTTTCAACTGCTTGGATTTCCACCTCTTGCACGAGAAGAAGGTGTGTTCAGCGGTATCGGTTTCTCCGCAGTAAAAGCATTCGGGGTTGCTCTCTTTCCAATGCGGTATAAGTACTCCCCGAAACAAATTCAGCATGACATTATGATGGTAGTGTTGCGTTCGAGAATGAAAACATCTCTTCACACTTATATATTCGCGACAATATTCGACATATTTATTATTCACTGACTCTTGTCAGCGCATTACAACAGTGATTCCTAAAAATGGTTACGTGGGGAGAGAGTCCAACCTCGAGAAAATTTAACGCACCATTAAGCAAAATGAATACTAATAAACGAGAATATGGGTACCGACCCTAATTCGGTACAGACAAATTTATCAAGGGAGAAAACAATATAAACTAAATTCTGTGATTACATTTACTTGCGCCTAGTCTTAGGCTTAATGCCTTAATTAATAAGTCGAAATTTACTAAAATTGAGGAATAAAACTTTTCAAAACTAAGAAAATCATTACTTTAGCCCACCTGGGCAGCTCAGTTGATAAGGTTTCGGTCTACCACGCAGTCGGACGAGGTTCGAGTCCCCGGGATGAGCACCCCACTAGTGTGAATTTATTATTAAATAAATTCACACTAAAAATCACTTTATTAATTCACATTACAAATTCACACACTCTTAAAATCACAATATTAATCCACACCGACAAAAAAAGGCACAACTCAACAATCGCAATGCGTAACTCACAAAAATACAACACGCACATACAACAAGACTCCACTCGCACACAACATCACAATAATAACAACATCAAAAAATACAAAAAACAAGAAATCTGAATAACTTGTAAATATGTACAAACACAATAAACATATGTATCCAAGCTGAAGGACCAGTGAAGGACGATGGCCAGGTCTCCGGGCCGAATACAAATAATAATAAAATAAAAAAAATTATTACTTTATTTAGTAACTACAAATGAATTTTAACATGAATAAATTTTCAACTATTTACAAATTACAAATCTTCATTCCAAATAAAATTTGCATACGAAAATATAAGCAATGCCACGGAATGGCAAACAAAGATTAAAGGCCTTGCCGCAGTGAAATATTCAACGTTTGCTGCAGTATAGCCTCCCTTTAAATTTCAGTGTATTTGTGGCTAAATAAATAGAAATTTAATCCGCAGGTACTAGCACCTTGTACTCTGAAAGCGCAAATATAGGAACCGGAAATAGAAACCAGAAATGTATTACATGTGGTTCTAAATAGAGTTACACTCTGAGCATAAATATGTTGTCAACAAAAATGCAAATAAAGATTTGTATTAAAACAAAAAGGTTTTTGTTAAACCTCTACCACCTTTAATCGGATTTTGTAGCAGATTTATCTTAGGGGAGACGTTTGTAGACAGGTGCAAGCTGCCCGAGGAGACAGAAAGTCTTCTAATGCGCCTTTGCAGTGAGATGAAATGAAATTAGTCAAATTTAAATATAGTTTAGGGGAGCTTTGTAGACTTTGCAGACAGTGAAATGTTCGCTCTTTCCCTCGGGATTATAGCACAACATGAAATATGCAAATTAGATTATCTCTTCTGCAAGTTGTTTGCGTCTCTTAATAGGTCACCATCAGCTGTGTGGGAACATTATAGTAGTTAATGGAATGTATAAAATATATAGTAGTAATTATAAGGTTTCTAAGTGGGAAATTTATGTATAATGGAAGTAAAACAGAAGAATGTGAATCGCGCCTGATAATATTTTATATAAATACGGTTTGGAACAATAATAAAATCTCATTGAATGGCAAATATCTTCGTGTTATAATTGACTTAAAATTGAAATTCACAAAACATGCTAAAAAATTTAAAAAAGTCAGTTGTTGCTCCAAATATTTTCGCTTCCTTGTCTATAAATCCGAAGACATCAGTGCACAAACATCCACTTATCTATACGAGTCAATTTGTAGACCATTGTTCGATTATGCATGTATCTGCATGATGTTTTCCTCAACATAGCAAAAAATACCTGGAAGTAGGTGAAAGGGCCGCCCTGAGATGTATTTCCTAAATTCGTCACCCAAATAATCTTCTTCATAACATAAAAAATGACCATGAATGATTCAGAAATGGATAACAAAAAACCGGACTTTCTTGATTCACTCGCTCCCTTCATTCTGTTACCGTCTGTTACCCTCACTCATTCCTTAACTCCAATTGGCTCTCACTTGCAATCTTTAATATCGCTAATGTAAAAATGCAACTTTTTGATATTATTTACTACTGTCATTATTATTTTTACTTTGTTAGAATGTGCAACTTTTTATTCAATAATTGTCGGAACGTCGTGTATGATATGGCCACTAGAAAGATCTCAAAAAAGAAGTATATATTTTTCATTATTTGAATAAATAATATGCGTTTCAAAAAATAATATAATATGTTGTATTCGCAACCCAGTTTGAAATACACCTTATCAAAATAACTTCCCTGCTAAGTCAGGTATAAAGTGCACAGAAAATCGTAGAGTTCACTGAAGAAAGTCATCAAAGAAACGCAAAATTCATTTCATTCGCATCACTGCTTTTCCCTGACTTTTCCACTATGTCTTTTTTTGTTTCGCGAAGTATTTCTTATCGGTTTTCACTCGGTTTTTCCTCGGTGTTTTCAAGACTTTACATCTCGTTTTCTACTTTGCGTTGCTTATCGTAAAAGTTTGTTTGGTGAAGCACAATACTGAGGTTTCTTTTGCTTATTTATAGTTAACTTCGGACTTTATTCACGGAAAGAATTACAATACTTGCGCATTTTCTATGGACGAGTTTACAACGACATTGATTTCGATGTAATATTTTTACCAAAAGAAAGGAATATACTTTTTTTTCAAGGTTAAAATACAACGATGAATTTTAATTTAAAATATAATTTCATAAAACGCACCCTAGATGCGAACCCAAAAAAACGAATCTAATGTGAAATTCTCACATGGTTTATACTCGAATTTTTAACACATGACAACTTTGCAATTTTGCATTCGTTAGTTCACACAAAAGCGTCTTTTTTACAATGTCGCGTCGACGTTTCGCATCCGGCAAAGGCATCAAAGCTCTTTAATCCTTTGCGGATTAAGTTGACGCAATAAATTCGCATTTTTAAGTTTAAGCCTTTGAAGTTTTAGCTTTATGCAAACTTAACCTATATTAATTCCGGCGATACTGGTTAAGGTTATGTCAGATCAAATAGAGTAGGTCTTTATTATTCAAAATAGAAAATTTTTTAAAGAACACTAATGGCGAACTGACATCGGAGATGTATAAGAAAATATATGTATAAGTTGTATAAGAAAAACAAAATACGCTGATGCAAATTACGGACATATATTATATCATATCATTAATTGTACTAAATGATCTTGATCTTCTTTAAGATGTCAATGATAGCTAGTCTAGAGTCCTTCTAAAATATATTGTATGATAGTAGTGTGGCGGTCAATCCATTGCCGCACAAACAAGAATTAACATCAACAAACCTCAATCACCATCCGCATCAACAAACCTTAATCAGCACTTAATTAGCATCCGCCGACGTTCGAGACAAACATCGATAATGCTGACACGTCAAAATCGACAGGGCACAGCGAGATCGCAACGCACGTGTTTCGCTGTGACGAACTAAAGAAATGGTCGCGTCAGCATTTTCACCTGCATATATATAGTCGACATTTCGTCACCCACTCTTCACTCAGAGTCAGTCCGAGTCAGTTCGACACAGAAGTCCACCATCAGCAAGCCCGACACCTAAGAGTCCGCCGTCACCGAGAGTCCTCACCGGCCGTCTCCACCGACTATTCCGACGACAGCAGCCGCCACCAGTGAATTCACCACCGGCCTTCGTCATCGCCACTCCGACGTCATCCACTACCTACCTCGACGACCAGCGCCAGCCGTTCACCTCCACCTGCTGTCTCACAGGATCTCCATAATTCCTATCTCCTTCATTTCTATATCTTTTGTTACACATATTGTGGTATAATAAAATCCTACAGTAGTTATAGTGTTAGTGAGCTAAAAAGTATTTGCCCTCAAATATGTTAATTCAACATCATACTAAATTGTGAAATTGTTATATACATAAATGCTGCTAGTGTAAGATCGAGTTTTTAATGTAAAAAAAATCTTGAAAATAATGTAGTTTTCGAGGTAAATATGGTTTCCTCCTAAGGCTTTTTATAACTTCACTTACCTAAATGAACTCATTATCCTCAATGTAGAATAAAAAAACTACAAAATATCAAAAACAATTAATACGACCAGGAATGAATATATTATAAAAAGTGTATTTTAATATCATACAAAAAGAGCTACATTAACAGCAGACACTTACATGATAAGTTCAAATAAAACTTAAAGTTAATCCTTATAAATGTATACTAATACTGCCAAGTATCTCATTGTAAAACATTTTAGACATCGAAACACAAACTGCTTACAGCAAATACAAACAGTTTTATAAAAACCTGAGCGTATACATTGTTTTATTCATCAATCAATAACCGCATTGTTTCATTACGCTTTCAATTTGAATTTGATTATGACTTCAGCATGAAATCGAATTCAGCGAGTCAGTAAATTGATGATCATTGAGCAAGTATTTCAAATCGTTCGAAATACCGTCCATAACTTCGTCCAGCGGCTTACTAATCGCAGCTGCGGAATTTGCGTCACATTCGTTTAATTGTTCAACCTCGCAATCGCGATGCGCACTGTCGTACTCAATCGTATCGCAGAACTTCACACATTTGTCCCGCTTGCTCGGACTGGCACTCGCATCCGCTGAATAGCTGCAAATATCACCCATCGACAGCTTCGTCTGTATGGGCTTATCGCCAAGTTTGTCGATGTTCTCGTCGATTTGTTCGATCGAATTGTTAATGCTTTTTAACGACACATGATGCGGAGGTGTGTTCTCCACCGTGGCCGTATGCAGTGACGATGCGACCAAATCCAATTCGGCAAAGACCTTCGAGCCGAGGATGTCAGGTGAATTTAGGGATTTCGATTTGATCACGCCGAACGACGGGGATCCGGTGGTGTTGTATTGCGTCGGTGACGAGCTGTATTCTTCAATTTGTGGCGATTGTTCTCGTGATTCAATATTGCTGGTGGTATCACCTACGTATTCAAATTGAATGAATTAATTAAATTTCGGGAGGTTTAGGGACGGGGTTCGGAAATACTACTCACAGAATTATAGACAAACACAAAATCTAAAAGTTTGTGTGCTGATGATTGTTATGCACATTCGGGCAGAGGATAAATTGATCTACAACATGCAACAATTTGCTAAATCATAAATCTACATATAAAAGTAACTATAGTAGACATGCTATGATATGGTAGTATATTGTACAAGGAGCACAGTACCTCATTCCTCGAGAGTATGATAAATTGCGAGTGAGGAGAGGGCATTCCATGCGAGTTGTACACTATACTTTTTCTACGACTGTTATGTGTGAAAACACTAATTTCTGAATCAAAACGATACTGAAATGTGTACATTATACAACAGGCGTAAAAAATACTATACTACAATGGTTCTCAAAGTGTGGTCCGCGGTCCCCTTTCGATTGGACAGGCGCGGCGACTCACAGTGCCTGAAGTCATTTTGTTGAATTGCGTAAAAAACTTTTATGATTTCTCAATTGTACTGTAAACTAATACTCTATTAAAAGACACTAAAGGAAAATTTAGATCATTCTGATCCTTAGCTTGAATTTAATATTAGCGTTGTAATTTGACAACTACTATTGCTAAATATCGGAAACGCTCTTTAAAGTACCGTAAAATGATTTTTAGCTTTCAGTACTGTTGAATATGAGTTCTAGATGTACAAAATTTTTCATCAAAATCTTAGACGGCCAATTGAGATATTCTCCTTGTCAGTTTGTATACCTCTAACTTTTGCCAAATCATTAAGAAAACTTTTCACTGCTCTTTAATTAAGTTAAATTTTTGAATAACTTCAGTAGGAAATTCTTTTCCATTCAACGACTTCTACAAACTACAGTAAAATTCCTGTCAGTAAACTTTCACCTCTAGACTTACCTCAAACAATTGCATTTAATTAGACTTACATTTATTATGAGTAATATGGTGGCTTCTCCCATCTTTACAACTTTTTGTTGATATAGTCTTTTCTTTAGGATGATCGGTGCCATGACGACGTAGTATCTTTTCATAGATGTATTTCCTGCCCATTGCTTTAATTTTGAAGACTAGGCACATCATTATTAAAACTCCCTGTATAGATAAAAGCAAAATTAAATCATAAAAATGATGTGAAGGGTTAATATTACCATAACAATTGAAGTTGAAGCGAAAGAATATTGCCAAATAATTTCTTTCGGATTATTAACACAACCTATTGAAGAACCTGCTGAAATCGTGATAACAGCGAAGATTAAAGTAGATTTTGTCAGCATGATCGACCTTGAAAGTTACCATTTTTAAATTAATTTTGAAAAAATCACAAAAATTGGAAACCTACCGATTGCTGAGTATCTTATCACTCTTGGTTTTATCAGTCTTTATAAGTTTAGAGACTAAACAACAAAGGATAACATAAAGGATAAAAATAATAGCAATACAGACAATAAACATGTAAAATGAGAGTGTATCCTGCTCAATCCACCAGTGGCCAAGAGTGATATCTTTAATATTATGCGTCATATGGTTAGCAAAAACGGAGATAATCGGCGCTCCTGTAATGACACCAACAACTGTCGGTTTGATACTGTTAATTCGTTGCATTTCAATTAAATCGGTGTAGATTATGAGCAAAGTGCTTAGTTGCGATGCCAACGCCACCAAGTAGAATGACATCAAGAGGGATAACAGATTCAAATAGAACTGTTTCGACACACTATTAGAGAATCCAACGATAAAACACACCATGCATGCAGCCAGTGATAACGAGCATTGCGCCTTGAGGAAAGTCATAGTCGATCGATGACGCAACCAACTGAGCACGAGTAGCGCTCCGGAGATGGTGCACAGAAGGCAACACACCGCACAACCCACATGGACTATGTCGTCGCAGTGGGTGAGGTGCATTTGGGGTTGGTCCAAAAGAACGTCGTCGACGAGCAGGATTGTCATGGTGCCCTCTTCGGAGCATTCGCATTGCACGCTGGAGGCGTTCTTGTTTATTATGTGACATTTGTAGGCGTTCCAAACGTAATCAGACGCGGCGTAATCAGCAAGCACGCATTTTACAACCCCAGATCGAATGCTCTGCGAGTCGGTATTTTGCGTACTTTTGGTGGAGCTCTCGCTTAAAGATAGCGTCAAAGCGTCTACAGAGTTGTCATATAGCTGAGTACTTTGATGATAGAAAACGGAGGAGATTGTACTTGGATATTGCATGTTTTGAGGGAGGTTTGATAAGCGCCACATTGATGTCACACCAGCGAAGAGTTCGTAATTCATTTCGCGATCGTCACTGTAACTGTTAGATCAATTGTAAGTTTCAAGAAGTTTTCAGTAATATTTAGATAGCGAGACTAACTTTAAGCGGATTATCGACTTTTTGGTCAGGAATTCGTACAAGTTACGATAGTTGACTCGAATTGTCCGAATGGGATTCACGTAGTTTCTGGAATGTAAATAGCAAATTGCTAAAATGTCGAACAAAAACATAAAATATCTTACTCGATTTCGATTGTTGCTTGTAGATTATGCAGGACTTTTTGGTATGAAGTTATAATATGTGGTGCGAGGATCATTAATTGATGGCGGACGATTTGTTGCAGTGTAATAACTTGCTATAAATGTTTAACAACCTTGCAAATTCGTTTGGAAGCGTCTGAGGTGTATTTATTTGTTATATGGTAATTTAGTTGGAAACATATAGTTCGATATTTTTAGGTGAAAACATAATAAGACAGATATATTTCGAGGAATTGTTGTTATTCATGCTTTAAAAATAAGTTGAAGTTCTATTCCTTTGAAATGCATTAAGGAAGTAACACATATATGTGAATTGCTTCATTAAACTGATTAAAAAGTTCGATATATGTCGATACAGATGAGTAACTATATCATTGACATCGATACCTCACTTCTGCACTGGAAATTTAGTTGAACAAATTTAGACGAATATTTTTAGATCAATAACATAATAAAAGTAGTAGTTTTGGACGAAATATTGTTACCTACGTCAAAATATAGTAAATTTAAAGATATAACAGCCTAATGAAAGATTGTCCACTTACCCAAGCCTGACTAATTGTTCAAGCTCAATTTCAGAATGCTTTTATGTTGAACTAGCTTTATTGCTCTCTGAGGCAAAAGCAATTAATCGAAATTCTCTTTATTAACTTAGTTAATTTTTTTTCATTCAGGTTCATTTCATTTTAGTATCCTTTTATGATCAGGCAACTTTATTAGATATGTGCCATAGTTTTTTTTCATATGTTCCCATAGTTTTTTTTAATTCGATGCATATTTAGATTTTCCTAAGTGTATTTTAAGTGAATGCTACATTCACTCCAATTCCTCGATATTTGTGTTGAAATTTAGTTGAGAATACGTTCAAGTCAATATCCTCATAATATAACCAAATGCTTTCACCTAAGTGTACAATTCACCCCCAAACCCTCATTTTTCTTACCTGTTCTTTGTTCAACGATTCATTCTGACCTAAAATAGCATCAACCACCTCGAGAACAACATCCGTCGTAGCGCCGTGATCAGAATAACCCCTTGAGGCATTATTGAATCGAACCACACGCTCCACAATCTTCAAAATGACCCGTCCTTCCCCACGTAGCAACTTTTTCCTTGAGACATACCGCCGCACATTGACCAATGTTTGCAACGGCGTGGTTTTCGCATAGCCCTCCTCCAGATTGCGAAACTAGCATAAGTAAACACCATCAATTATTACCGAGTCCAATTAAGCTGTATCTTGATGCGCAACTCACGTCGGCTAAATGCTGCATGAGTTCATTCAGACGCGTGCAGTTGGAGTAGTCGGGCGGCAGCCAGCGCGACGCCCCGTTCTCCTGCACGTTGCACGTGCGAATCGCCTCGCCGTAGTAGCCCTCAGGACACTCCTGCCGGCAGTCCGTGCCCGTCGCCGTCTCCGGCCAGCTGATCGCGTCGAAGTGCTGCGCTGGGCACGTGTGCGCATATTGCTTATCGACGACGTGCACGAAAATGTGCGACTCCGTCGACAGCTTATCCAGATGCGCAAGACACGAGTACGCCGTTGATTTCTGCGAGGCGTATAAAAACAGGAAATTGAAGACATTCACGAGCGCACTCGCTTCCAATTGCATTGAGCTTAGCGTCGTCAACTTACGTTTAAGCCGGCGACATGCAGGATGCTGCCGTCGGGATATAAAATTTCATAGAGCTCGGTGTCGGTTTTTATCGGCAGCAGATGCTCGTCCTTCGTCCAGGAGAATTTGTATTTCTCGCCGTATACCGCCAAGCTCATGCATTTTATTTGAAACTTTTGGCCCTAGAGTAAGAGGTTGCTTTTATGTGGACTTAGCGAGATCAAAAAAGAAGAATAGAACAGCATTTTAAAGGAATTAATTAGCATATAGAATATTTAAGATACTCTAGCAGATGTTACAACTTGGTTAAAAGTTTATAATCCTCAATGAAATTGACGTTGGAACACGAATCTCCTTTTGAAAGAAGCTGATAGGCTGTAATTTCTGAGATTTTTACCACTTTGTATCAAAAAGGTGCCATATCGCGCCACATAACACAAAATGAAGATTCCAGTTTATAATACATTGATCATCGTATATAAATTAACATAAAGCTTCACTATACACCTATACACCTAGCTCGGTCCAAATAAGTTTGTAATCTCAAACGCCTATCCGAAGTACGGAGAGTGTACCGCTCAAATATGAGTAAGACAGGAGAAACGTCGACAGACTAGAGCCGAAACCGTTACTCTGAGAAGCAATTTGCCCTTCGTAAAAAAGTAATCACATCAAAAACCGATCCGATAATTCAAATAGTTGCTCTTAAAAAATACCTCTTTTCACCTTAATCCAACCAAACCTAGTTGTCTAGTTGTACATAATCTATTTTTTAACTGTAACTAACCTATTTTAATATATTAATCCTATTAAACATCACAGGAGTAATTAACAGTGCATCACTTTTCTACACCTCAGTACATTAAAGCAACTATAAAACGCCTGTCAGACTCAATAAAAAATTACATACTTTTTCAACTGTGAGACTAGCTGGTTCTAGTTTAATACTAGGTTGTTCGTTGATCGCAACCATCAGAGAGCGGCACTGCTGGATGCCGTAATCCTCCACGTGGCACGTAAACTCTCCACGATCATATCCGCTCGCTTTCTGTATGACCAGCGAAACGGTATAATGATCCGTGATGTTATGCCCTTTGGGGAACAACTTTATCCATTTATTGCTTCAAAAAAAGTAAGCACAACTTGTATAATTTACATTCAGTACAACACTCTTGTCTTTAAAACCGCACATTGTATTGAGCGCAACTTACTTATTGGCACGTGTGAGATTAACCAAATTTCCATCCTTAAACCAACGAAAGATCATAAACCTTGAACCGCGCGCTGTGCAAGAGAGGAAAAACTCTTCTCCTTCGCTTATCACGCCACTTTTACTTATCGCTATATTCTGTAAATGTATGGAAAGAAATATGTTATAACGTGGAATTCAGTGGAATTTTGGGATAGTGTTAATACCTCCAGATATAAATAGGGCTCGGTTTTGACCAGAATGTCTTTTTCGGTCAGGATGTAGTCCTTTTTATCGTGTCGTGCGTATTGTGTGCGACCCCATTTGCGAATCGTGGAACGTACCAATTCATCTTGATATTTCGACGCATAGAAACGGAGTGTTATGTCTGATTCGTTATTTGCAGTCCTGTGGATTGAGATTATGATAATATTTCGGGTTTTTATAGCAATTTTGGAAGGAGCTGTAGTTGATAATGAAGTTTACAAAGTAGAAAACTTTTTAAATCGGCACATTTGAAATTTAAATATTCTGTGCTTCTTTTGCGGCTGAATGTTTTGAATAAAACCAGTTAATGAGAAAATTGGCAGGAATAATGAAAAAACGACTTTCCGTAAATTTTAATCAAACAATTAATAATAGCATAAATGTTATTATATGATAAGTAAATAGATGTTCTTTCATTTCATAATAAGTATGACTATTTTAAGTTTCAATATAAAAATTTGTTCAAAGCGTTAAACGCCAATATTTATAAACACCTGCATTATGTAGGTTAACCTTCAGGACACACGTCCTTCATCGATTTGGCTCAACAATTGTGTATATGTAGTTTTCAATATATGTACTACATAATAAAATAACATCTTATAAATAAGTTTGACTATTTGACGCCAGTTGTCTATGTTCCAATGGGCGTTTCCGGACCGTCCAATGTGAATGTTAGCTGAAAATGTTTCATATCGTATAGATGTATAGATGTTGACAAATAGAGAACTACCAATTCGTTTATCATAACATGTATGCAGCAGAAAGAAAATGTGTTATAACTTATGATTTTTTTGGGGTCAGAGGACAAAACGGGGAAAAATCCCATGAACAGAAATTATTTCAACTGACATAAAAACTCGTATAAAATTTTTCGGTCAAATCTGAAAGGGACAGTCCGGAAACTTCCATTGTAAATAAATAATTCGTGACAATACAGGTAAATTGGGAAACCAGGAAAATACGTTTAAAAATAGCCTATCTAAGCAAATAAAATACGTAACTAGAAATACCTAACTTAACTTAAAAATAGTATTAAAATCCAATTATCCATTATCCGATTATCCTCCAACATTTCCACAGGGAATTTTAGACAGTAACGAAAAGTGATTTGAAAAATAATGACCCTGTCAAAGCTCGATTGTTTTTTTTTCTTTCGCAAATTTCTTTATGTCCAGCAAACAAAGACTCATGTCATCATGTTTGTAAATTTCCATCGAATATTCATTAAAAACAATGTTTAATTAAATTTAAAAAAGTTTGAAATAGAAAATAAATTATTCTGTAAATAAATTCCTACAAAACACATGATTCTATTGAATATTTTCTCTTTGTAAAAAGGGTATGATTTTCAATTTAATTTGAAATCTTTACTTTGGCGTGACAAGAGAAGATATTGCAGTTTGACGCAAAGAGGAGAAAAACTTTGAGATAGATTTGCGTTCACCCTCACCATCAGCCGCTTACAAATCGAGACATATGACACGTCAGTGAAATTTCGTCGGCCTTTAAAACTGATTGACAGTGACATAAAATTGCAATTGTTCATAGTTTCAACGCAAAAAACCTGTATCTAACATTATAAAATTACTACTGTAATAAAATTTTCTATTGATGATGAAAAATAGCTTAGATTTCTTCTAATTACGTTAAAAAATTTAATTTCAAAATCTAATTAGATATAAGTCGGATAAACAAATTTGTCAATCTTCTATTTAAGATGCGGATTTCAAGACTTGCTTCGGAAAGCTCAATGCAATCATTTGAACCAATCGTTTAATTAAAAGCATTGTTTCCAATTTCCACCAGTAAAACGCTCCAGAAATTTTCTCATTTCGCCGCGTTTTTCCCTTTAATTAGTCGACGCATTTAATTAAAAACCGTCGCGAGTGATTGACGATTCAAGAAGGGCGCAGTGTTAAATCGGGGCTTTATTAAAATTTGTAGAAATTCGAATTGGCTTGATTAAAGAAAGGGGTGAAGTCACTTACATGCTCGATAAGATATTTACGTCGTCGATGTTGCTGATGTTTACTTGAAGCATGTCTAACATCTGTAAATTACAATTTATATTATTATTTGTATTATATTTCATTTTATATTTTATATTGTATAAGTTATTACTATATTGTTCTGCATTTTAAATTAAGAGAGGAATTTCATTTACCAGCTAAAAAAAAAACACTTTTTTCAAGTTCTTTTAACTACACACTTTTTATGACAATTTAATGCATTATTCATAAGCCCATTGTAATATTTTCACTTAAAAAAGATATTTAAGTTTAAAATGTTTATATCAGCCCGTTTTTGAATTGCTCAGCTGCGTACACTCTAGCGTCTATAATTCTGATCAAAAACGAAATACCATTTTGGCAAAGTTTATATAATTTGCTTGAATATGACGTCCAGTATTCTCAAGTACAAATTAAAATTACATCTTTTATGCGGTTTTAAATTAAAAGGTCATGTTTCGCATAAAAATTGGACTTTAACGCACGAAAAAAGATGAAAATAAAGATTTATTCATAAAATAATTGACGTCGTATTCTAACGAATTTATTTATCTATAATATGAGCCATCATTTAGCCAAATCAGTTCGGAAGAAATTTCTCAATCTTGAACGCAAAACCAAAAAACGATGTTTCGGAAAAAACGTGTTTAAAGTTGGCAAACCTAAGAATTCTTTCACTTTACGCCTTAAATAGATGTAGTTAATGATAAGTAAGTAAAAAAATAGATACAAATGAAAAAGATAAATTGATAATGATTAAGTTGATATGAAAGAAAGGAAAAATCGAAAGTTTGAGGACGTATAATGTGCAAAGTTGACCTGGCAATTTCACCACAAACGTTGGTTTTATTACGCTTTTATAACAGCCCTTTCCGTTGAGAAAAGTGGCCGTAATTCAATATTAATTGGCACTTTTTTATTCACTTTCAGTGACCGGACGGCGCGAGCGACGGTCTGAATACGTACTTGAAGTTTTAGTAATTTATGATTCAGTATGCAGTATCACATTACCCTGAATCTACACTGATTTGAGTTTTACTCTTTTTAACATTGGGGAAAATTTATGAACATTCTGAAATTCCTGTAAACATACTAGTATACGAGATTTAGAACAGAGATTTACAAACTTTTTTAATACATGTATATATAATTTGGCAATTTAGCGTAAAGTTGAATTTACATATTTGAAGGCAAGTACTTAGCAATTATTTTCCTAGTTTTTCTATGAGTAGTAGAAGCTATGTGTAGTAGAATGAGTTAGGAAAATTGCCATAAAAATATTTTCTTATACACTTTTTTGCTGGCCCTCATGTTTAAATTCAATTTTTATGACAATATGATGAAAGGGGACCCCCTTTGTTGAAATATTTATATATTTATTCAAATATTTTAATAGCGATATAGAATATAGAATAGCGAATCTCTTTAAAAAATATTTTGTAGTTCGCGGTTGTGTTATTGGGGCTAATGACGAATAGACTAGTATCTAAATAACCTAAACAAATTCTGAACAAAGTTTGATTATACTTCTATAATCCCAAACAAAATCAATTGCATACTTTAATAGTATTCGCATTTGATGAATTTCAGCGAGCGAGAGGTGAAAATTCCACTAGATTTCACCCAAACATTAACCGAAACCCCCGAAATCCAATTATGAAAATATTTGCAATACTTATGAACCCAAATATGTTTAATTCTTGCAATAAACGCAATTGCGAGAGTTCATTTCACGAACTCTATTGAATGCGCAACTCAAAGCAACAAAAGACCACCAACAAATAACAGGAAAGCAGAAAAAGAAGAAATATCTCTCGGATAATCTGAGTGCAAAAAATTGCGACCGCAAACATGGGCGATTTCTTTTGGCTAGAATGTTATGTATGTACAAAAAGATCGTGAAACATGTAAAGCTAATATTTCATTCATGCGTGAGTTATTGCCTAGTTCTGGGAATTCGTATGAATGATAATGAATATTGAAACATTCCTATAAAAACGGTGTTACTTTTTGTATGCATGTAAAATGCAAAATGAATTTGCATTCTATCGATGAAAACATGACTGCAGTAGACTACATTTAATCGCTCACCTCTCACTAAATCCCAAAAAAAAGAATTAAAACCCATGAAGTAATGTAAATTTACACCGATTTTTCACGACAACATTCCCTTTAATTAGGAAAAAGCATGTGAATGCTTAGGATTCACATGAGGCACCATCGTAATCACATGTACACGCGAAATTACATGTATCGTTGAATTGAGAAGTCGAATTAATGTAAATTTAATTTCTAAAGTGTAAAATTAGGCCTAATTTTATGCAAGACGAAATTTTTCGCATTTATTTTTTGCGCTGATTTTATATAATTAAATCTAACAAAATACAAAAGCCTCTAATAAGCAGGAACCACTGTGTTTGGAATTAACGAAGCGACCAGTTAAATCTGTTAAACAAACGAAAAACTAGTTAACTTTTTTTAGCCTAACCTGTCAATTCTAATCGGAAAGTTTTACTTACAACTTTGATCATTATAGTCAACTTGTTTATATATTTTAATCTAAACTAACTAATAAACCAGTAGTATAATATATTCAATTAGACATTAGATTGATAAGACCGATATATGACTATTTATTTGAACAAAACTAACAAGTCAAATAATTTCAGAGTGTAACGAAACATCGCAATTGGGTAAATACGAAATTGCACTTATGTGGAATGAAATCGAGGGTGTCAAACCAACAGAAACTCACACAAATCGACGCAAATGTAAATAGAATACAAATAGAATGTGCACGAATACACAGTAAATGTAATGACAGTTAACCAAAGTTTACGAGAGAGTTCGGCGCAAAATTTGCGGTTATCGCACAAGGACAAAGCTGTCAAATGCAGGCCACGTGAAAACTAAAATTGTTTTTATAAATAACACAACTTTTGATTTATAAATAATTGAAATGGAGGCGTATGACACTTTATTATATAATTTCCTATTTTTGATGTTATTGAGAAAAGTCTAACAATTTCAACATTGTTTTAAGAAGAAAAGCTTTGGTCATGTCATTTCCAGTGTCAATTGCAAAGGATATAAATTTAATGTCGTGCAGTTTGTTGTAAATTCCATCCCTTTTTGAATACCTTAATAAATCTGGTAATAAATACCGTAAGTAAAATACCTTAACAAATATTTTAGAAATTCATATCCTTTATTTTCATAATAGAGTATATAATGAATTATTTTCTTAAGTTACGAAATGAATCTTTCAATGAAATTTGTTTTTGTTGTCTAAATTTTCCTCGTTATCTATATTCGCAATTGGAAGTTCAAAATTTGGTCTATTACCACAACTAAATTCTATCTGAACTTAAATTAAGTAAACTTGAGTTCTGGTCGTACCAATAATCGATTTTAATGTGCCTCTGCGACCAGAGTGCACTCTGTAAATGGAATTTTCGTGAACGCGCTGCAATGATGTTGCGAAAGCCCTCAAAACCTCATTCCTTGCAATTGGACACTTATTTAGAGTGGAAAATGAACGTTTTCTATTTCCTTCTAGTTTACAATCTTGCATTTTCTCGTTCTCGGGGAGAAAGTTTGGGATAAAAATTGCATGATCTCTATCAGTTTCCTATTAGAAAACAAGTTGGAATAGTTTTAACTCTTCAGGTTAAATTAAATTTTCAGTTAATAAGGAGAAGGCACACTTGAGTCCTCGCCGAATTGAACGAAATTTGGCAGATGCATAGTATACTACTAAAAACTAATTACTAGAAAAAATATGATGCATCCCACCAAACCCGTCAACGCTAGGGATGTCAATTTTTCTCCAGTCATCGACTATTGCCGAAATCGATTAACCGCGGTCTCCGATTAATAACCGAAGGAACAATCGGGTGAAGTATTCGATTTTAATCAATTACGATTAATAACAGAATCGATGATTGCGTCATCTACTAGCAAATGCTCGCATTAATATACCTTTTACCGATTACTACTGAGTAAGTACAATATTTTGCCACTAGATAATGCATGCATTATATGATATACATAAAATAGGATCTTATATCAAATATGTTAACACTACCAATGATTTCCAATGACAAGAACAAAAAAACTTAAGGGGGAAATAAATAAAATTATTGTAAAATGACCATCAACAATTAAATAGTATCAATTTTTTAGTCGCATGCAACGTAGGCGAGGGAATAAAGCGATTTGGTTGCGGTGCACATAACGTGCACAAGTATACAAAAACCAAGCAGTTGAACCGATGGAAACTCATGAAACGATATGTTTCCATATGTTTCCAGTATGAGCGCGTTCTTACAGATTCTACATACTTTTGATCATCATTAACAGATTGCAGCACTGTTCCAAATCATAGAAAATAATCGAAAATGGAATCATCGATTAAGTCGATTATTATCGCGATCACAGTTATCGATAATAAACGATTATTATCGCCCTTCACAATCGATATTAATCGATTTCCTATTATTTTTTGACATCCCTAATCAACGCACGAAGAATCATTAATCCATAGACCTCTCATCCCGTCCATTCTTCCATTACAACTTTTTTGTTTAGAAGCAAATAATAGTTTCAATAATAATAATAATAATAATAATACATGCAAATAATACTCACATTGCGTTTGAGCATCGCATGTAAGTGAACTTGATCGAGTTTACTCTGAACGAAGATCCTGCTCGAGTATCCAATAGAATCTGTAAATTGTGGTGGTTTAGTTCTGCCTTTGGCATGTATCGTGGCAAGTTAATTGTAATACTCGCAGCTTGGTTGACTACAGGTATTAAATTACAAAATACCAAAATTAATTACCGTTGATAGCACGCAGATTGTTGCCGAGCTTGGGACCGCCACATTTACACACATCCTCCATGGTGCCGTTGAATTTGCAGGAAATTAAGCAACTCACATCGCCACCACATCCTGCGACATCCACATAATAATAATAATACATCGTAAACATATTACCTGCAGATATTTTATCATTTTACGAGCAAAGTTTTATTTTATTCCTGTTTCAACAAATTTGTAATATTGTAATATTTGTACATGAAGCTATGTATAAAAATAGATATTAAACCCAAATATTGATATTTGCAAAATAAAATCAATTTTTGATGGTTTGCGACGGATTTTAACCAATCAATTTATAAAAGTCCTCTAGTTTTTTTGTAATACATGAATGTGAGTGTTGTGCATGTGTGTATTTTTGCGGTATGTTATGCGTGAATATAAAAGAGAGGTGTGTGAGTGTATCAAAGTATATACAATTTGTGTGAGCGTGCGTGTAACTGTAGTATGTGTATGTAACTGTTGTGCGAGTAAAATTTGTGTCTTGAATGTATAATACGCGCTCTTTTCTCCATGTGTGGATGAGGATAAGAATTGTGTATATGTGCGTGTGTGTGTGTGTGTGTGTGTGTGTGTGTGTGTGTGTGTGTGTACAAGTGGTACATGTGGTGTGTGTAAATGTTGAGAATATGTGTAAAAGTTGTGGGTGCAAAAGTGGAGTGTTTGGGAGTGTAAAAGATGTCTCTCGTCTATCCATGTGTGGATAGATGTGTGGGCATGTGTAACAATTGTGTGGGTGTTTGTGTAAGTGTGCGAGTACGCATGTATGTGTGTGTGTGCATAAATGGTATGTACAAAAGGTGTGTGTGTATGTGTGTGTTTGAGATAGAGAGAGAGTATAAAAATTGTGTATCCATATGTGCGTAGCACAATGTGTTTGTATGTAAAAGTTGTGTAGGTACGTGTAAAAGTTATGTGTGATAATTAATTATCATAAAATATAAATAATTAATCGTATGTAAGGAATCGATGCGATAATTGACAAAGGGTGAAGCGTGCCATCGACATGTTTGACGACATGCAATTAATCAACACCCTCCCCTTGATACATATCAAAATAAGAAAGTCTAAACTAACTTATAGATAATTACCATATTACATAGTTCATCAACATTAAAGAAAAATTATACTTATTAGTCATTGTCATTATTAGTCAATACAAAAGAAAACTTGCGGGATTTCAATTAATTAT
Organism: Mimaenictus wilsoni; assembly: GCA_027575185.1. Classification (NCBI taxonomy): domain Eukaryota; kingdom Metazoa; phylum Arthropoda; class Insecta; order Coleoptera; family Staphylinidae; genus Mimaenictus; species Mimaenictus wilsoni. The sequence continues at coordinate 20,119 of JAODAC010006072.1, forward strand.
TCCCGGGTAATACAATCCTCTCCCAAATATAAACCCACTGCTGTATTTACATGCGAAAACTTTTCCTGTTACTCCCACTGATTCGCAGGAGGAACACTCTTCAAGTTAGGAGTTGATTAGCCCTGGAAATGCGTTACCTTGCCAAATAACGTCCATTTCAACTTTTGCTGTCGTTCCTTCAGCATTCGCACCATTGGCACCCCTCTGGGGAGGACGAGAGTGAATGCATGACCGAGATTCGATTAGCAACTGGCAATTAGCAAACTCGTCGAAATTTTGTTAGACCTTGTTCGACGCCTTTAGCGGGCGCTCGCGAAAAGTTTCGGATTTTTCACATTAGCACGTGCAAACTATCGTAATTTAATGGGATGCAATTAATTCTCATAAGACTCGGGGTCCGCCTTGTTCTTGACATGGTAAAGCATTTCACTTTTTTGTTTCAGGATAGATAGATAGGTTTCATAGAAAATAAACATGTAGACGAGAGATCTTAAAAGTCCATTATCTCGAGAGTTTCAGGTTTTAAGGGGATCTATTACTTATCTGATTGTTAATTATCAAAAAATATAAGAAAATAAGTAAATAAATTTCGTAATTTTCAGTGATATATGTTTGTGTGTGAAATAAGAGTAAAGGTTGCTAAGTAAAAGTTATGACTATCGTGTGTAGATGTTGGATGTGTTTCAATTTTCAAACCAATAAAATATCTCGAAACATACAGACACACAACACATGTATAAATCCTGGAGAGGAAATCGTAACCTTTCATACAGGTATAGTTAAGATCCATACCTGCCCTATACTCTTATATCCACATATTTTTAAAGATTCCACATTTAGACATTCACTGCTCTACAAATCTGAAAGCGACGCCACATGCTTAGGCATGTCAAAAAAGTATCGGTATCGATAAGTATCGATATCATGTGTCGATACTTATCGACTTTTATCGATACTTTCATTTTCGATACTTATCGATAGAATCGAATTAGTCATTTTCGATACTTTTTGACATCTCCAAATTATGCTTTCTATGCTATAATCAAAAATAATTTTGAAGAAAGTTATATTCCCTACACTTTTAGATTTTATCAATTCGTCGCAACCAAAGTATTTCAAGTTGAAAAATTACAAGTTTCGGTACTTCGAAGTCGATTCCTTAATTTATTCAATTAGAATATTTAGGAATTACCGCGGTATTTTTCATTCTCAAAATGCAACTCCTATGAAGTAACATCAGAAACATTGGTATGATAAGATACTGGAAGATCACTGTAACGAGTAAAAAATAATTTGAAAATGCATTAACAGATGGCGCCAATGTGTATTTTCGTTACCAATAAGTATCGATACTTTTCTTCGATACTTAGGTATCGAAAGTATCGAAGTTTCAAAAGTATCGATACTTCATGAAAAGTTGACATTCCTGGAAATGGTAACAAAAATTGACATAATAAAGGCAAAAGAACGAAAATAACCCTTTGATTAAAAATAAATGCATTTGATAGGTTGGCAGACAAGTATTATCAGTTTTGATTAAAAATAATCGTACCTTGACTTGGAGCAACATCCCTCTCTTCGCAAAAAGATCCCCTCCATCCTGGTTTACAATCACACACGATAGCCATGTGTCCTGAATGTCTGTAATGCAATTCATTTCATCAATACATATAATAAAAAAATCTCAAAAAATCAAACTCAATTTCAATCACTAATTGAAATTCTGCCATTCTGTAAATTGCACTTACAAGCATGTAGCTCCATTTTTGCACTCGGGTTGGCCCTTTACAAAGCACCTCGATCTAGGCCCTTCCGTGCATCGCCGTCCGTAGAAACCCGGGAAGCAAGCGCAAGTGAAGTGCCTGCAAACCACCCAAAACCAAAACTACGTGTTAATAACAAACCCTCACTCAGCATGGACGAAGCCACGCCGAACGCGCTTTGTTTGATAATAATTATGTGCTAAACCAAATAAACACGCCTCTGATGTTTGGTTAGATTCGCGCACAAATTGAATTTCGTCGAATGTCTTAAAACGCGGTGATGTTGGACGCGGGGTAAGAGATTGTTGTGAGTGTGGCGCAGCGCGATGATGTTAATATAACGTTTCGGGTGTACAGAAGGATGCCGAAGACGTCGCTAAAGGGCTTAATTAATAATTAAAGATGCTTATCAAACACGCTGCAACGGTCATGGTGCTCAAAGCGACGCTCCAACTGTCGTCATAAAACGGCATGAAATTTAATACGCCGTTATGAAATACATTTTATGATGACTTTGTTTAATTAGGTAGTAACACGAAGTAGATATTTACAATCCAAGGAAATAGTTGAAAGTCGAGCGAAACTTTCTTTAATATCAGAGATCCTCCAAAGAACTGGAACTCAGTGTAACTCGAAATTAATTGTAAATAAACCGCATATCATCTCAAATAAACCACGAACGTAATTTCGTTTCCAGTGGGAAATGTTATTACAGGTAAGTTAACAAAACCGAGGAAATTTAAGCTCAAAATGATATTTCTTAACTAAAATTCATGGTAAATCATGATAACTCTAAGAAGTGTCAAAATTACACTATAAGTAAAACAGACCAATTTGAGAGTAGTCTCAAGAAATCTAAAGATAAAATTGATTAAGATGCATAAAATTAACTTCAAACAAATTATGATGAACGCTTGTTTACCTCATATATAGTAAACACCCAATAAACTGTCCGCGGACGAGAATTTTAATTTTTTTTTAGTTGCCATTGTTATGTAGTCAGGGACTTTTTCGACAAAACGTGCACCACTTGAAAGATCACGAATCTGGCCCATTTTCCCGAAACTTAATCTAAGTTAAGTTAATTTAACTTCATATATAGTATGATAAGAAAATTTCTCTCGGTCCGCGGACGCGAATTTTAGCTCTATTTTGATTATTGAACCAACAAAAATAGCGAAGGCCAAATAAAGTCGCCATTGATATAAAGTCAAGTACTTTTTCGGCATAACAAAGTCCCAAAGTAAAAAAATTGGTTTGTTTACCAACAAAATAAAAATAATACTTGCATCCTATTTTCTAATCTAAAACCAAGTTATTAGCCCCTAAACTCATCGGCCATGTTATAACCTAAAACCAAGTTAGTGTAAGACACTTTAACAAATAAAGCGGCACATAAATCCTGATTGGAGTGTAACGTAAAAAAATCGAGTAAGTAAAATGCAATAAATGACTATACTTACTCGAAATCATCGTGACAAAAACCAGTGAAACCGCACAACTTCATCGAGCATCGATTCTCTCGCGCCGGCCGTGTGCTGATCTCATAGGTAATGTTGAAGCCAAAGACGTTAAGCAGCCCGTCGAGTACGCGCAAATGCGTGCTCTCGGCATGATCCAATCGAAACTCGATGACGACGAACTCCTTGCGAATGAAGATGAACGTCATATTGCTGGTGACGGCGTCGTCGGTGAGATTGAAAACGCGATGCCCCGACGCCGGATAGGCGATGGCGGCCTCACTCTCGTACTCGTCCATAGTGAGGCCCTCCTGGACGTACACCTGTGTCATGTAGATCTTGATGCTGTACTCCTCCCCCGGTTGTGGTTCCCGACTCGATCGGAGGTATTGCGCGTCTATGTACCATTTGCAGTGAATGGGTGTGGGGAAAAGATTGGGAAAGTTGGGCGTCGCGATGATGCCGTGCTCGGCGGTGAGAACACCGCCGCATTCCGTCCTCGACGGGGTTGTTATCACGAGGGTGGGTAGGGGTAGAAAGAGGAAGAGGACCAGCGTATGCAGCATCTCTGTAATAAAATGAATATTGTAGATTCTATAGTAATAGCTTTGGTAAGAGTTTTTTGCACTTCAAAGTGACCACAATTTTGTATTGTTTGATGTTCGATTGTTGGACGTTGGATGAGTTGTGACGAAATGGTTCTAAATGATATATCAAAGGGATATATTTACTTGTAATCTTCTATAATTGTAATCTATTTATGGAGATATTTGCATGAAGAACATGTTTCCTGAGTTCAAAGAATAGAAACGTATTGGAAAACTAAAACGTTAAACTTAAAATTCATTTTCCCTCAAACAATACATAGGTATGTAGAAAAGTCACAAAGTTATCTTTAAATCTCACGATAAATTAAACTGAAAAATGCAAAAATGAGATTAGAACAGATGGAGAGATGTACTATCCGCATATTCGCATAATGAACCTGCACATCCATTCACAAAAATATGTCTACGACATGCCAGGGCAGGATGATGCATGTGAGGATTTGGACGCATGGGAGAATTTTATGAAAAGATGAATGACCCAAAAGGACTTCAAGGCATTCCTTAGTTAATACGTCACGAGAAGGATTAAGTCGTGCTTGGAAATTATATACAAAATGAAAATAACCTAGAATATTTTAGTATCTAACAATTCTTGTAAGAATAGAGCCGAAAATAGAGCCGTTTAGGGTCTATACAATTTGGTAGTAGTTTTATCAGACCTACAGATAAAACTACTACCAAATTGTGTAGGCCCTAAACGACGCGGCACTAAACTAGTATTTAAAAACAGTGTTTGGCATAAGCTAGCTTATGCTATATATATATGCTATATATATTAGCTATCGACCAGTATAGAAATCAGGTGATGATTATGCTGGTGAAAAGAATTAATAGCATTTTTATAGTATTGCAATGTATTTTATATGGGGATAACTATAATTTGTATATGTTCAATAGTTAGGCGTGAGGTAGGTTTACATACTTAACACCAATGAATTCGTCTTTAGATTTTCTACAGCAGCTTATTCATTTCAAATGGAAAGTAAATTTGGTTCAAAAGTTAACGTTTTTTTCATCAAAAATTAGTGCAAAGGCTCAACTCTGAAGGATCATGGGCTCCCAAAAATAAAATAAAAACAACTAGCCAGTATGAAGAAAATACAGAGTGGAAAACCTCGTAATTCATTGAAAAGCAGTTGGGTCCAAACATCATAAGACGTTTAGAACCCAATATAAACACTTTAACGCATAAGAAAAGGCAAGAAGTAGTATAAGGAACTAAATTGAAGATTAATATGAAATTTATTAAGTCCAAAATGTAGTTCACTAAATTATCAATTAATCTACTAATCTACTTTGAAATTAACTGTTCCCTCATCTATATACAACGTAAAATATCGAAGTTTCGCTTCCTCTTTGCGTAAACAACTCCAATGTTCCATAAAATCATATAAACAGCTTCTAACTCTTTAGAGTCACATTAAAATAATATACGCTGTAAATGCGCACTACTATATCACTCTGTGATAGGTGAATTTGCATCCTGTGTTCCCATAACGATTTATAACTTTAATTTATCTCCGATAGACGTACCAAACAATATTAAAAACACTTCTACTTTGCACGACTCGATATAACTGGGGGCAATTACATTTACTGCTTTCGATAAGGTTAATTTGTACCAGTTAATCCATAATAATATATAATTAATAGTCTCATAGGATTACAATTCAAATGATATCAGTATTAACTCGAAACAGATGACTGAATCCATTAAAATAGTCGTACAAATGATACGCAATTATTTAGAACTAAATGTGTAATCCCTTCGAGGTCGTGGGCAGACGAGCTTAAATTATTCAGCCCCGGAATGTCCAAGGTGTAAAGCATTTCATGTATCTGATTGCCACGAGCAATAGTTTCGCTCCCACTTTGTGGGCAACCGGAGGGACAGACTATCGCCAACAATGGGGAACAATTGCGAACAATCGAAGCTCTCTCAGGGCGATATAGAGTGACAGAGAGCAACGGCGCTCGGCACGAACAAAATGCGATACTAATTAGTTTCATGAATCGAATTAATTAGTAGTCTTGTTCATGCAAATTATACCTATTCTCGTTGTAAAATATTCTTAGAGTTTATCATCCTGTTTTTTAGTGGTTTACGTCGAGTATCTTGGAAATATATAATCAAAATCTAACATACTACCTTTTGGAAATAAAATATAAAACATAGCTAAAGGAATTTGTGGTTTTTTTTCTTAAGGGAGGTGAATTTTTGAATGTATCCTCTCTAGAAATGTTTACAACCATAGATAGCTTGGTTTTGCAGTTAACTTCTGAACGCTTATCACACTCTGGAAAAGACTGAAATAACTGATATAAAGACTCATTACTTCCACTTAAAAATAGAACTATAGTACGTAATTAGGCGTAGACTAAAGAGCACTAAAAATCATTATCCAGAGAATATTCGTATAAAAAAGTATACCACTCCTATTCAATCGCAGTTTTACGTACTAAAATCCTAGTAGTTCTTTGCCTGCAACGCATTTTCGCAAAGCCTTTGCGCATTTAGGTTTTAATGTTCAATTTACTTGTAGAACTTTTAATGGCGCTTACAGCGCGAAATGCTTTTAAACACTTTCAGCCTTCAACGCGATTTGTATTATCTCCGAAAACAATTAATGCGTGCACGTGTCTACACACGTACACTAAGTAGGTGTATAATAGCGAAGCGTTATAACGTTAATGAAAAGCGCAGCAAAATCATAGTTATTAAATGTCCAACTTCCTTTCAAGCGACGAAGAATTACCTTCCTAAATTTATTCTGTATTCTAAATCCTTGGGAAGGTTTTGGAATGATTTTGCCAAAACAAACTCCTAGAGTACAGAATAACAATAAACCTTTTGTTGTTTATTCTCTATTTTCAACAATCTTAAAGATATTATATATTTTCTAGTCCAGATGATATTTTTTCTCAACATTATTTATTTTCTTATTATTTCTTATTAAATATAATATTATATTTGGTCCGTAGACCTGCCCATCGAGCACACTGCTCCTTCAGCCTGGTATGTTGACAGTTTTTTATTACTATTTTTTTGTAATACATGTTATGACATTGTGATTTGTAATGCGACGTTTTGTTATTGATGTTGTTGTGTTGCTTATCAAGTTTATTTTCATGTGTGAATGTTGAGTTGTTTTTGATAGAAGTTCCTTGTTCTGTGTTGACTGCTTGGGTTGCGCTAATTTTGCGATTGGTGATGTATCTCGATGAGTAGATTTTTATAGATGTGAAAATTTTCTTAGGTGTGAATTTTTTATGTGATTTTTATATGTGAATTAAGTGTGAATATAATGATAGGTGCCCCGGGGACTTGAACCCCGTCCGATTGCGTGATAGACCGATACACTACCACCTAATTATTTTCTAATAATAAAGGTAGTGCCCGGCCGACGTATTTATACAATTTTTGTTGTTGGTGTGAATTGTTGGTGTATGTTGTTGTTGAATGTGGATTCAGAATGTAGAATCTAGATTCATTGTAGTGACTTACAGATTTTGGTACAATGCTGTGTGAAGTTGATTGTTTGAAGTTGCATGTTTGAAGTAGTGTGTGTGTGTGTGTGGGGGGGGGGTGTAAAGTGGTGTGTGAAAATAAACACACAGCATGATGCCCGCCACGAAGACTCGAATCTCGTCCGCCGGCGTGATACGCCAAAGTGCTACCCTTTACGGGGTCTTCTGTGTTTTTTCACCGTTTAACAAAAAAATCAACAATTACTTTAAATCTACTCTTTACAATGTTTAAACGGCTGAATAACCGACTGAATAACTACCAATTCCCTCGGACTGTCCGCCTCTGATTTGTGTGAAAATATTTATATTGTATTTCAGTATATGTACGTCACATATACTGAAATAAGTTCTATTCACGAAATTTTTGGTCATTTTATGTCCTTTAGCCAAAAATAAAAGCCAAAGTTTCTTCAAATTTCCACTTTATTGGAAGTGACTTAAAGGACACAATGGTGGCGCGACAGTCTCAGTTGGAAATGGCATACGATAGATTTTTTTAAAATAGTAAACAGTAAACTGTCACTTATGCTCCAATTCTATCAATTTTATCTACGAAAAATGTCGTTACTGACCTTGTTAGAGGTTCATTTAAAGCTTTTCCTACTCGCGAGCGCTCTCTCCGAGTCCACTGACCTATGGGCTAATTTTAGCATTAGCTTAGACATCTGGATAGATTAATCCTACTATGCCCGTACAGACAGAAGTAAACTCCCTTTTTTCTTTTGTCCTTCTCTACTTCTATTAAATTAATTTACACATATAGACAATCAATGATAATTCAATACGTCCATTAAATTATCCAATTAGATGACGTAAACAAGAGCTCCACAACCCTACTTGACGCCACCGGACGGCTTATCAATTAGGCCCTGTGGATAGCCCCAGATTGAGCCCTGGGGCAAACCGGATGTGGTCATAATGCAAAGTCGACCACCCGGATCTATCCACCCTCAACCCCTCCGCCCGTGCTCTTTACATACGCCGTGAAAATCTTGCTTGCGTTTCCCTTAAATCTTATTCACATTGCAGCCCAACCAGCGTATTATACTCGCCGTATTAAATTTTGAAAGCTCTGCGTAAATATTAGAGCCCTACCGGAAGCCAAATTAATGTTTGGTTATGAAAAATGCGCCGAATTTAATAACTGTTTAAAATGGAATTTATATCTTATCATACTCAACTTAAGTAGCGAAGGTCGTAAAAATAAATGCGAAAAGTTTCAATCTACGCAAATCTACTTAATGTAATTCCTGTTAAGTGTCTTTTGGCAACTTGGATCGCACCCAGCAGCCCTCGAATTTTTCATTAAAAGAATAAAATCTTGCATTACATTTGCAAGTAAATCAGTACCGCAAACTTTCGAATGTTTAAGTTATTTATTACTTAAATAAAGTTTGCCGTAGTTAATTACTACTGCTGAATGAAAATCTACATCTCCTCTCAATGTCGGGAAGGACTTTAACACGTCGCACATCGCACTCGCACCGAGTTGATTATAGTTATAACTCACTTTAAGTGAACTCCATCTTGAACACTTCAACATGAATTACAGGTGAAACAATTTCGAGTGGGTACAAAAGCTCTCAGTCGCGTTTGGAGAGCAAACTTTGTAAAGTTTGGAGGGATTTCAGCAGTAGCAAGTTTGCAAAGCTTTGATTTCAAATATTTAAGTAATATTAAGTAATATTTCAATAATGAGGTCATAAAAACATCCAAGTGATGTTGACAAATCATTTATTGGGGTGCCTCTCGGAATAATGTTTGGCATAATCAAAGTTTGCTTTGGTTTGTGAGATTATTCGACGGATTGTCTAGCATTGGTTTGCTTTGTTTGTCGTCTTGGCTTGAAGATTAATGGAGGCTTGAGGGACGACTGATTGAAGGACGATGAATAATGTATTGTTTACCTGGTTTCCTTGTATAATTTTGTGTTTTGGGGTTGGTTAAATTTGATTGTTTATTTAATTATTGTGTATGAATGTATTGCTTTTGAATTATTTCATTGGTACTTACATCAATTGATTCTTTCAGTTATGATATTTCCATGCACTTGTTTGACCTTAAATGAAATTAAAATACGAAATACTCTAGTAGAAATATTCTAACAGCCAATGAAATACAAAGAAAAGTGCTGATAACTGCAATTCACATTACATTTCTGCTTAATTGCAATTCTACACTATTCCACGATTGTATCACTTAACTGCGCTTGAATTACTTGCGTTGGTTAGAAAATAAATTACATTCTTATGTTGGGTTAGGCAGAAGTTTATTTCGAAAATATTGCTGTTCCATTTGTTTGACGTTATGACTCTCGCGGTTTGTGCCGTTTTCGCTAGAACAAAGCTCGGTGATGTAAAGAGGCTTTCACTCACTGCGGAAATAACCGTGGACAAATAAGCGGAAGACTATAGGAAAACGCTTTTCATTTCGTGGGTAAATAGAAATCAAATCCATATCACACATCAAGGCAATATCGAGTCGGAATACTTGATAACATCCGCAGCCGAAAGTCGGAATCGACACACACGATGTTGAAATAATCATTCGGAGTACAATTAAGGTCGGGCTGGAGGTTTTTCTACTTGGTTAACTTGTGTCGATGCCGGGGAATATGGAGGATAATTTGAAAACGTGGGCCAATTAGCATCATTTGCGTTTGTGAAAGCCGGGAGAAAGTAATTACGAATTTGTACCCTTGTCATTCACACTCGTTTCGGCGCCATATGCACATTAAAAATACGTAAATAATTTTAAGGGTATACAATATTTGGGTTTTAGATTAAAATTGTTTATTTATTATTATCACGATGAACAGTACTTCAATGATGATAACTCGCAATAGAGGAACATATAGTAATGATAGAAAATGAGTCATTTGATATTCAAAAACAACTTCATTGAATGTTCCACCTCAGGGTTATCAAATCTCGTCGCCCATCCGGTCACGAATGGAAAATGATTTAATATAAAGATAAACGAATGATTCGACCGTCGGAGTTTGGTAAAACATGATATTAAATGTTGGTGAATGAAGTATAGCAAATGTATGTTTTGCATGTTTATTACAAAAAAAATACAGTACCTGACGATGTTGCAAAGCGAAACGTACGTTGTACAATTTGTTGTAATAAACACGTAAAATATACATTTGCCATACTTCATTCACCAACATTTAGTATTAAGTTTAATGCTGTGAGCCCCAGGGAATAAAATGACATAGATTTAAAATAAAATGAAGAAAAATAAAAAAATAAGCCCATCTGGGCAGCCTAGTGGTCTGCTGACCGTCTCGGCTGACCTGGAAAATCAAAGTAAATGACTAAGTCCGAAGCAATTATTTTTACTAAGAGGTTCACACAAAATCGTATATTATATCCACTCAAAATTTGTAACT
>JAODAC010006093.1:0-30834 GCA_027575185.1 Mimaenictus wilsoni
TTTATTTATTTATTTTATGAAGTCTATTGGCGGTAAAATGTAAAATGGTGTAAAAGATGAATGCCAATAAAGGTCCACCTACTACTATTACTACTACTACTAGTACTACTACTAGTACTACTACTACTACTACTACTACTACTACTACTACTACTACTACTACCACTACTACTACTACTTGAATACAATATATTTTACATAAGCTAGTGTTTCTGAAAGCCTGAAAATATGCTTTCACTGGATAAACATGTTTAAATAATGCTAAGATGTTTTGAAAACATTAATTCTTAAATATGAAATACCAAAAAATCGCTGAATTTAATAAAACTATGAAAGAATTAATGAAATATGGAAAATCAAAAAGGCGCCGATATCACTCTTGTCGATTTTATGTTTTCAATTTATTAGATTAAGCAGAAATTAGCTGTGAAGAAACAAAAATGCGTTGAAAACATTTTAAAATGGTTAGAAAAAAGGTTGGAAGAGTGTATAAAGTTGTATTTTAATGTAAATTCAACCTACAAACCACAACCTCATTCTACAAGGTTTCAAAGTGCATAAAGTTGAATTTTAAAGAAAATTAAAGTAACACATTGACTTGAGTCAACTTTCTGGATAGTATGAGAAGAATAATTAACAAATACAGGATTTATACATACAGGTCTTACACATAAATATAATATATTTTAATTAAAATAGTGTCTCTGTAATAATGGAAAGGAGTTTTGAATGGACAAACATTTTTAAACAATGCCACGAAGATGTGAAAGCGTAAATTCTTAAGGCTTAAGAATTAGGAACGTTAGTTATTAAAAGTAAAATACTAAAAAGTCTCCGACTTTAAGAAAACTATATTAATAAAATATGGAAAATCAAAAAGGTGCTATAAGTGCTCCAAGCGTCGCGACGCCGTAGCACCCGACGTCGTCATCGGTGGCGGTATAATCCAAATGCTACTTACTAACGCACAATCTGAATAATGAATGCGGCGAGATGGTTCGAGATAAGTGTATTTCCGTGCAGGCGTACGAATTACGCTCGACAGCTCGTAATCTGATAGTGCGAACGACACATCCTGTACGTCAGGCAAGATGACGGGCGGTGGTGGGGGCTGTGTTATAGCGAGAGAGGCAGTAGAAGACAGGCGGAGGCGGCAGAGGCGTAAGCTGCTCGAGTGTGTACACTCACGATTCCGCTGCATGCCGCCTCCATCACCGCCGTTCGTCTCTCACTCGTCATCGGCGCCGGCAGCGGCAGGCGAAGAAAGGCCCGCCACTACCATTGCACCGCCAGGGTGGCAAACATGTTTATTATGTCTCGAACGTGTAATTACCATGAAATACATGCTAATACCGACAGAAGTAATGCATTAGTAATAATCTTCAATCCGACAGCCCCATTATAGGTTGTCTGTAAATACTCAATACGTTGCCATTGGTGGATTGAAGTAATTTCATCAATGGCTGATTCTTGTTGTATTTGATGTCATGTATCGGATCTGATTGCACAGTAATACTATATGAGATTTCTTTGCATGTAGGAAAGGGAGATATTCAATAATTTCATTTTAGAATGGACGCTGGCTACACTTATTTAATGATAGAAGGTAAATGATTCCTAAAGTAAATATTTCATTATACAACTCACTACTAGCTCTGACTCTTTCCTAACTAGTGCCTCTCTCTCTCTCTCTTTTAATATTCCAAAATGGCACTTTTATGGACAAGACTATGAGTATATAGAACAATGTAATGTGCGCTGCCTTTACAAACTGGAGGAGAAGATATGAACTAATGAAATAGTTTTATAACAGGTGCTGTCACACCGACAGCAGGTAAATGATCCGCTCATTGTGAAACTCTTTTATGTATCTGCATACTCAAAACGCTATAACGAATTATGTAGTATTAGGAAATTCTCTATTTAAATATGGGAAGCAGTCATATTGACACTTCGTCGGAGTAGAGTATTAAGAGATCAGAAGAGTTACTATATAGTACAATGTGCAATACCTTTGTTTGCAAGAATGAAACCGTCATAAAATGGGTGCTGGCCCCACCGGCTTAGCGGCATCATTTCATTTCATTGAATAACTCCCAACTGCTCTCTTATTTATTAATCTTGAATGTTACCATGGTAGCTGTTTAAATGTCTCTTCTAAAACCGAACCAAATGGTCAAAATGATATTTTCATGGTCCAGAGAATCGAAGAGTCACTGTGAAGTACAATATGTGATACCTTTACCTGAAGGAGAAATTTAGGAACCAATGGAATCGTCATAAATTGGGTACTGGCCATACCGACTTAGCGTAAGCAGGTAAATAATGTGCTAAGAACATTGCTTTCTCCTATAAACAAAAATGATGTGTATCATTTTTGGTTCACTATAAATCCTTCGCAAACAATTTCCAGATAGCAGGATTGCAGCTGTCACACGCCGTTGACTCGCTCAAGTTAAATTAAAAGAACTTTATCTTTAAAACGCAGGGACGTAGACGTAATATTAGATTAGACGTCTTTGGTTTCGACTATTTAAATTCCACCATTCGCATTGCTGGGCCGAGCTCGCTGAACAGGGAAAGACAAGAAGAAACACGAGGAAAAAATAGAACGCCCGAGGATACCACTGGCACCGGTCGGAATTTTTTTTCGCCTCCTGCCACGGCCGAGGATTAATTTATTACATTTCCGATTCGAGCGCAAAAGACTGTAATATAAGGCCGAATTCTTCAGCGTTCCTGCCAGCGTGTTCATCACGTGCATAACGTGCGCCATTGCTTGCATTAAATGTTAATTCTGTTATATTACACAGCGCGGTGTTGTGCGCGCTACAGAATACATTTTATGGCGACGGTGCGCGAACTGGGAATTCTTTGCGGTCGTGAACATATTCTCGTGCATCTTTAAAATTGCGAGGGTTGAGCGAAGATAATGTCATTATTGTTGATCCCATACGATTTTAATTTTATGCTGCTAGCTAAATATATCGTCGGGAAGTTCCCACTGTGGGAGCAGGCAGGAAAATATAGAGGCATTCAGAGTATTCAGCGCGTGATAAATCTTCATAAAGGCAATTTTATTCCGGGTATTTGCAATTGCAGTAGAATACCGGGAATGTATTATGAAGGTTCTTCTTTTCGGAAAATGGAGTTAATTAATTTTTAAACAAGTTTAACTTTATTTGGGTTTTAGTAGGAGATATTATGATGCTTTTTACTTGATGCTTTATAGTAGCAATAGCATTTAATAAGATTAGAAATAGTACCAAGGTCATTATTATTTCTGACTATTCTTGTCGTGAAGTAAGGTGGCAGCTGCTGTTTGCAGCGAGGTAATCGCGCCTGGTCCGAGCAAGGTATTTCAATCGACAGAGAAAGAAAAGCCGACGCGGCGACAGATATATGCCCTGCAGTATAGGCGCCTGATCCAACCAAGTCTGGTGTTCTAGTTAGATATATTACGATATTTATAAATTCAGCTAATTTCTAACAATTTTTGCAGAAGTGCCTTTCTTACTTTATGATATTATAATTAATGCAATTGATCTGATTAATATAATTCTAAATACATTTTTATTTCTGGTTATTCTTGTCGTGAAGCAAGGCCACAACCGTCGCAGCACGGTCTGACAAAGGTGTAGCCGACAGAGAATGTCGACATATTCTATTATGATATTTATATGTTATGACAATTTTTAACAATTTACAAGAGATACATTTCTTACTTGATGATATTATTACACTAGATACATTTAATTTGATTAGATATAATACTATATTTCTATTTCTGGCTATTCTTGTCGTTAAAAATGACGTCAGCCAAGCATGTAGCGAGCAGAACGAGCCGGGTCAGAGTAAGGTGTTTTAATCGTCAGAGAAAGAAACATATGCTTGGGCGGCACCGGCTTGACATCGATAAATGCTCCGCGGTAAAAGCGCCCTATTCGACTAAGGTGTCTTAATCACACATTAAGAAAACGCGTGCATAGTCAGCACTTACCCGATATGTAGTGCAAGAATCGCACCGGGTCCGACCTAGGAATTGTATTTGCCAATTTGACGACAAATAATTATGATAATCATTTAAAGATAATTGAAATTTATTTAATTCTCGTACAGGTTCTGTAATTCCAAGAAATACGTCTATTTGAAGGTTATATCGTCAAATAAGTATAGCTTTTATTTTTGTTCCTTGTTTCTAGGACAATACTCTTCGTGTTCCATCAGTGACATGAGAATCTGTCCTAACATTAGAAAAACAATTATGTTTGCTCCAAAAAGAAGTTTCTATTATAAAGATATCGTTAACTTGGCAGTAGATAGATGACGCTGTCGGGCCGATGAAGCATTAGTTTTTAGTTCGTATCTTGCGCGTAACATCCGCCGGCGAAATGATTTATTTGCGAAATCCAACCTCTTTTCTCCGCCCCTTGGCCTCTCAAACCGCCGAGCGCGAAAGCGTTTTGCGCCGCCACCGCGAAACGCCGCCGCCATCCTGCCGACCGCCGCCATAATTCCAGCACAACTCCGCCTCGGCGTGCCCGGCGCATCCACACACATAATTTATACGAAAATGCGTGCGTCGTGTGGCGGTTGCGTGCGGTTTAAGCATGTTGTTACACTTTTTTTTTCCTTTTTCACCTTAAAATATAATAATATATTACACATTATGCATTATTACACTCATACATAATTTACTTATTATATACCCATTTTTATCGCATTTAATCGCATTGTGTACATTTTTAAATTAATCATCATAATCAGCTTAAGTTAACTTAAAATGATTAAGTTAGAGCGGTTAATATCAATTCATTAAACGTTATATGGAGATAATTAGTGATGAGGTTAGTTTAGAATAAGCTGGGTATAAAATTTAATTTCAGCCCGGCGTATTTACCATTTGTGTACGCCACAAGCGCTTGACAACCGCCATTACGTGCTTCATCAACTATGTCAGCTGCAATTGAAAATATATTGTGCTATTACAGCTTCGGTCGAGTCGAACGAATATTAAATCAGTGTTTATGAAAATTTTAAGCGGATGTGGTTTCACAATAATCTGTTATTGATATAATTTGTTTATGTAACCTATGAGAGTTACTATTGATTATATATAGACAGATTATTATGATGTTATTCTTATTCTATAGTGAATTGTTAATAATTTATTACTATAGTCGATATTGGCATTAATATTTATTGGTTGTTAGTACTGTATGAACCAGTTTGGATAAGTTATGAAATGACACTTATTTCTCGCCAAGAATACTTAGTTTGTTCAATGATTTGAGTTATATTTTTAAAATTGTATAAGATTATACAACATAATGCAGAATGAATATAAATATAAATTAATCAAGTGGTTGTAATATTTTGTAGCTATTTTTTTCTGTAATTATTTACTTTCACGATACATTTACAAGTATGATTAACACATGAAATGAAGAAATAATTCAAATTGTTTTAGATACTAACTTACAAATGCTAAATGTGATCAAATTTCTATATCTGTAGGTTTTTTTGTAATTTGGAGTTACTGAAAATAATATAGACACAGTTGTGTTTATGCATAGTTTCAACATGGTCGTCTCCGAAATTGTTATTTGACGATTGGCCTTTCGAACGAATTTCGTCGGGTCATTTCTGAAAGACTCTCACACTCACTCAACACTTTTTTCACTAACCTTAATCAGCTCGAACTCTTTCCTTTACAAAGGGGTTACTGCAAATGCGTTATAACGCAATAGTTGCCAAAAATGGCTACTACTGAATAAAACTTTTTGAGATTATATGACATGGTATTATTTTTGATTTTAACTTTCATATAGCATATTCCATAAAAGGTTTAAATTTCGATACTCATTTATATTGATTTCGCTAATTATTTTCGTGAAGTCCTAATTCTGTTCATATTTTTAGAACTATTTGTGAAGACAAAATATTAACAGATAAGTAAATTAATAGATATCAGTAGGTGTCTCTACTTGAATTTATCCTACATTTAAGCGGGCTTGTATTCGAAATTACGTCAAGCTTAGTCGCCGATGAAGCGATTAGAAAACACGAATTATGCAAATTTGTATTTGCTTGCTTAATATTCATTAGTCTATTGATCAGCAGAAGCTAATATACATCAATCATGTTCACTTCACATAATACTAATACGCTAATATATTATTATATTCTACGCACAGCCTACACTGCGTCGAATCCTTGAGGTGACTTCGTTTCTATTTGTGAAAATCCCTGTTTGAGTTTCAGTCATGTTTGATTTCGAGTCTTGAAAGTTTTTTTATTGGCTGAGTACACACCGGGCACGCCACTAGGGAATTTAGTAACCTGGCGAAGACTTCGGAGAGATATTTTTCATTCTACGCCCTTCGCACGCATTCAAACATTCATCCCTTTACCGCGGATGACTTTCAACATTCGGGAGCGGCCGGAAAAAAGCCGTTGAAGAAACGCCCGAGAGAGTGGAAAATCGAGTGTGTGTTGCTGTGGGATTTCAGGATGCAAGCGTCAGCGCCACCGCCAAACTAACCGGTTATAAAGTATTTTACCAATCTATCCGCTGCCCAACTGCACGAAGCGATTTATATTCATTAGCAAAGGACCACTAAAGTGCAGCAGCTATTTCGGCTTCGAAAATCCAGCTAAAACACGCAAGCGTAAATTGAAAGGTGTATCCATTTTGTAGACAAATCCATCAAAGCTCTAATGACTTGCTTTGTGATGCTGGTCGGATCGTATTTTTTGACAATTTGAAAGGGAATCCCCTGGAGGCTAGTCTTTGATCTGCAAAAATTCAGCAAGCAGGGACAAAAAATGTATTTTTGAGTTTCAGCTCCAACTACCGCAATATCCCGAGTCCCTAGAGATAGTCGACCATTCCCAACAATCTAGTCTAAATAATAACAGTATTAACGCTCCCTCAGGAACTTCCAACTAAGTACTTTAAGACCCAAAGTAAACGGAAGATGGACGCTTTTGGAGTTGGGAATCTGAGCAGTGAAGAAGAACAAAGAGCAACCGTAGCTCAAACCACAACCGCAGATACGAGATTCTTTAAGTAAACACCAACTACGCTAAGTACAGTTATTATATTATATAGAATCTTGTAAGAAGGGTGAGTTTTGGGGGTTGGCAAGTGGGTGAGAAGTCACAACCAAATTGAATCGTCGTCGTTCTAAGGTCACGCAAGAAATCAAATAATGAGCGTACGCTTAGAAAGCTGGAAGGAGGTTGTAAATGGACCGCGCGAATAAAGCGCATTAGTCAGCGTACGTGAAAAGTTGCTCGGTAGACTGTTTGTCCCGGTTATCTGTTTGCGTGCTACTTCTTCGGGACGCGTGCGGCCAGAGTTGCCAAGTTACCCTTGGCGTGAGGAGGCAGCAGTGGGTGGCTAGTTGGCGGTTGTAGCAGCCGGAAGTGTGGGGCGTTTAGCAAGTAGGGGTTTTTCACGCTGCGTTGTGGTAGATTTATGTGCCTGCGGACGGTTGCTTTAAGGCGTCGTCGTCCAGGACGAGCGCTGCAGAATTGATGACGTTTATACGTGCGTGTCCGAAGCACACGTACGCGCTGGTCAAGTATACTTGTCCGACATCATGTTCTAGAACTCCACATCGAATATGAAATCTTCTTGTTAGGTTGGGAGCGAAATATTCGAAAACTTCTGGTCGGTTAACCTACCCTATCTCCTGTTCACAACTAAGTTCATTTATAGATGATGTGTCTATTCCAATGTACTTATGCCCTGAATGTTTGGTTCTGTTCGGAGGTTTTGGTTAGGTTTCAGTTAGGTTTCAGTTAGGTAAGGTTAGGTTTTGGTTTAGTTTCGATTAAGTTCTGGTTAGGTTTCGGTTAGGTTCCAGTTAGTTTTCGGTTAGGTTTCGGTAGGTTTCGGTTAGGTTTTGGTTAGATTTCGTTTAGGTTTCGGTTAAGTTTCGGTTAGGTTTCGAATAGGTTAGGTTAGGTTTCAACTGAAATAAATTAAAAAAAAAAGTTATATACAGTTACATCTATGAATAAATATTTTTATAGATCATGTTTGGAAGTCACACTGTACGTTATTCGACACTAATTGAATTTTATTAAATGCAATTTTTGCCCTCTCATTCCACTGATAAATTGCAGCCGCATACTTTAACATTTTTATAAATAAATAAATATTACGCATTCCGTATTCATTTTTACAGCGATGGAATGTAAATAAATCATTAGTAACAATAGCAAAAATGAAAGAGACACGCGGAAGGTGCAAACAATGTTGTATCGAAATAAAAAAGACTAGAGCGAACAATGACGTCGTCACACGCAGTTCGAGAGAAAAAATGTAAAAATAAATTGTATTGCCGAACAGTCGGAAATAAAAAGGTACATATTTACGGGATAAAAAAAAATCGAAGCAATAAATCATCGCGGAATTTTTGCATGAAAATCGGCCGATGGATGCGCTTGAAAAATGATCATAGCTGAATCGAAACCCGAAATTCCGGGCGAAACATTTTTTGGATTCTAAAATTCCTGCTGATTACTTTTTGTTGCAGGTAGGAGTATATGTTTTGCATAAAAACTAATGATTGGAAATTTGGTGGAAAACTAATTGCAAAAATGTGGTTAGTTTTTGTCGCGCTTAAACAAAAGTAATTGAAGTTGTACTGATGTCTATTGAAATTGTTGATATTTACTTCTGTTAGGGCTGGATATATTTGCTGCAATTTGTGTGGTGCACTTTTTTAGCACCGGAAGTGGGAAGTATGCACCGAGGGAGTGTCTAACAGAGGACGGGTTATGATTTCGTAATTTCGATGCTGATGTTTTTGTTGGCGACAGAACGTACGCGTTATTATTGCGCCATAAGCGACACGCCAGCATAATGAACACAAACATGGCTCAGCCGCCACCTACTGCCCGCCCTCGAAAACGCGAACCGCCACCCGTCACCGCTCACTTCCAGCCTGTTCGCCTGGCGTGCAGCATGCGCAATTATAAATAATTAATAATGGGTTGGCAGGGGGCTGCGCGTTCCTGGCGTTTTCCACCTCATTCACCTAGAATTAACCGACTTGCTTTGAAAGTAATAAATTTAAGGCGTCGGGTTTAAACGTGGCATCCGGAGGCCCGCTTCCGTATTTCCCCTAAATATTTCTGAAATTTTAATAATGCTATCTTAAAAATTCACTCTCTAGGATTTACGAGCTGGTAAATTCAAAAGAAAAACCCAAAAACTGCAATTGTATCAAGAAATCTTTAAAATATTAGAAAAGTTTCCGTTAGTTTAAGTAATCTTTAAAAAGCTATAAAGAAAATGTAAGAAAACTGCATAGAAACACTAAGAAAACTGAACGAAAATACCCGGCAAATTTACGACCATTTCACACTATTTCAAATAGGATAGTAAAAAGGAACATAAACCTTTTACCTCCGAGATAAATCCCAATTTGATCAAAAGTATTAACTAAAACCAATAAGAGCATTTTATACCATCACAAATACTTCTTTTTATTTCCATTTCCGGTGGGGAATTCAGTAGATAAAAATAGTTTCCTGATGAAAGGCTCAGCAAAGGCCTAATCTGATAAATATTTGATGTCTACGGTGGCTCGTGTTACGCTCATTTATTGTGTCGTTTGACCGCAGTGGTGCAGGTAATTCGAGAATTTTTTTTCGCTCGGCTTATTCAGCACGGCATATTTTGCCCCATCCTTGCGAAGATGGTACGAGTAGGCGAAAGCAGACTCCAATCTTTTTCTTTTCGCATTTTCAAGGCTCGTATTTACTCATGGGCCGAATTTCGTCGCCGCAATTCGCCTTGCTCCCTGTTATCCCAATTTTGTTATTCTCTAGGCATTTTGTAGGTGTTGTCGGATAGCTATATAGGTTCAAGAAAAATAATATGCCAGATAGACAACGTGAGGTCATTGTTTAATTGTTTATTTAAGTAATGTCTTTGTTAAGATTTATTTTTAAAAGGAGTATCAAACTGTATGTTTTTTTTTTAAATATTGGTTACAACGAACATTAGGAGAATTGGTATAAATTGCCAAATATCCAGGAATTACAAGGTGAATTGGGAAACATCAAGAAATATTAAGAAATACCTGAAACCATTCTGAATTATCGAGATATATCTATCAATATCAAGAAATATCAATAAAAGTGGAAAAAATCAGATGCATCGAAATAATAGAAAAGAACTCTTGAAATATTTGAGATAACACAACAAATATATAGGAATATCAAAGAGATATATCGGGAAATATCGAGAAATATGAATAAAATATAGAAATATATTGGCGAATATCGTAGATTATCAATACAAATTTAGAAATATCAAGGAACATAAAGAAATATGCGGAGAATTGGGAATATATAGACGTTTATCCAGAAATATCAGAGGTATACACCGGGAAACAACTAAAATACTAATAAGAATCAAAATACATTCAGAATCATTATGTCGATAAATATCCGGAAATATCAATAAAAACAAATTTTGTTGCAACGAAAAAGGAAACGTAAGAACTCTCGCAATTGGAAGAAATATCAAGATATTTCGAGAAACAATCAGAATCATCAAAATATATCGACAAATATCGAGAAATTTCAACAAATATTGAACAATACCGAGAAACATGAAATATGGAGAAAATGTGAATATATCTCAATATTCAAATATCGGAAGTATACTGTTATATATCAATATAATGACTTTCTTCTGATTAAAACCAAACATTTTCCTAAATTTCGTGGTCGAAATTCTCATCACTCCCAATTATTCCAATAATGTAATGTATGTAATGTTCCCTGGGCATTTTGCCGGCATGCTTCCTCGATCTATTGGCCCTAGGAAAATAGTACGCTTGACAGGTACGCGAAATGTCCATTGTTTGATTGTTTGCTAAATCTGCGTTTGCACGACATTAATTAGTTGCAATTGTTGTTCCGGACAAATTGATTATAATTACTGCACTTGATGCACCCTGGAGTTAATAATGAGCAAGTAGAACTTAATATTACATTGCTAATAATAATTAATTTTGGAAATTGCCATAATTTGATTTGATAATATTAATTAATTGTATTGAATGTCGATTTAAAATGTTCGATTTGGACGCGTGAAAGAATGAAGTTGATTCTGGCAAAGGTGGCGAAATGCATTGAAAGCAATCGGTTTTGGCAATACTTTGAGAATGACCCAGCTATATTATAAATTAGATCAAATATTGCAACTGCCAGGTGGATAAGTGCCGATTTCGAGGATTTCGGCCCATTTCTCCGCCATTGGTGGAAAATGAGATACAAAATGGGAACATCGAGGGCAACATAATCTACACCTTTCTATCTCAGTATATATGTTGGAAGTAGGAAGTATTAATACATTTCAGCGAATAATTTTCGCTCGTAGTGCTGGGGTTTGAAAATTAATACACTTGGCTATACTGGCCGGTTTTGGAATGGTCGTTTAATGCGTTGGTAAATCTGATTTAAGTGTATTAAAACGGCTTATATTCAACGCTCAGATACACTGAGTATATTAAAGGATTGATGCTGGAGGTAGTATCGAGAAATTGATGGATTTATTAAGAAATATTCTGGAAATATTTAAGAAAAAAAATCTTTATAATTTAGTAGTGATCTGATAAATCCTGAAATATTGATTTATTTTAGGAATATTCTTCAAAATCTGGAATACAACTAAAATATAAAGTGAGATCTTATGACGAGTTAGGATAAACATCGAGAAATATTAATAAACATCGGAAAAAGTCATGAAAATGAAGATAATCTAGATGTATGAATATACAATTGCTAAAACAGTATGGTAAAATGTCCATGAAAACAAAAAATATATACTCCGATAGTCATTCATATCGATATATCAATAATTAGGGCGAAATATCGATATCTGTTAGAAATTCATTAATTGGGCCTAGCGTATTATCAAATTATCCTAGAATTTCATGGTAAATGCGTTTTCAAATTTAGATATTAATTCAGATATATCGAGAAACCATCCAAAAGAGGCAGGAAAATATGGATATATCGTGAACTATATATAAGGAAAACACATGGATATGACAAGAAAAAATCGAAAAATGTCAAAATGTGCAGAAATATTCATAATTATCGAGATATATCGACAAAATTAAATTATATCAACAAAACTGGAGAAAATTGAATAAGGTTGGAAATTCTAAACAGTTTCTGAACAGTATTTTGAATTAAATGGGCATTCAAACCATTTAGTGCGTTAGTAAATCTGATTTAAAGGTATTAAACCGAGGATTAAATACAATATTTGTCGAAAAATATTGAAAAATAACAATTTCTTGAGTTTAAACTATATTTAGACATATCTGATACCAGTCAACAGGTTTTGATGTATTAAAAAATGTTTCAAATGTTTAAAATTATTTTAGCCCTTATGAAACATACATGAACCCTTTCGGTTTTCCTTTATTTCGGATGTTTTAAAATTAGCCCAAATTAAACCCAACCAATGAACCTTTGCAAATCAAATATATCCTACTCCTACTACTGCTGATAATGTATAGAAAACCCCGTAAATTCCAATTTTCAAAGTATTAAAACCCGTTTTTGTTGCGGATGTACGACGACATGTGCAAAAACACAAAACTAAACGACTTTACGATTTCGTGTGACCTTTTTGCGCTCATCTGCGAAGCGTTAACGCCGTCGTTAAACATTCAAGCGTGGGCGGGCGGAATCTTTATGGTGGCGATGATCGCATCATAATCGCACTGCCGTCCCCGGCGTTAGCGAAATGGAAAATTGTTATCACGATATGGGTGGCAGCGACGGCGGTTGTGTGTCGTGCGCACGGAGAGGACAGTGTTCGAGGGGGCGGTCGAAAGCTTGTCGCGCCACCACAGCAGCACCAGTCTCGTTTTTTATTCATTCGCTTTTATTGGCGTCGGCCACAAAAGGATCTGACCGTAATTAAATTTCCACACCGAAATGCCTTCACGTACTGAGAGTACATGAATTGTTGCGCGACCGTACGACGAACGAGGTCACAGCTAAAGCTCGAATCGCATTTTTTCACTACACAGCCTCCTTTTAACGCCCGCAACAATTTACGATGCTCCTGTCCGAAACTCTCGCAACAAAATGTAGAACGCGCCTCGTTAACAAGGAAAGTTAAGGATGTAGTTTGGTTTTGATGAAGTATTCATGTCAGAATTAAGGCAGGCGAGTGAATATCAGCGCTGGATCGTGTGTTGCTGTTGTGAATTGACGCTGGGAGGGGTCTTAGTGCCTCGTCTACATAACTAATACCTTTTTGAGGAGCGGAAATTCTCCCATGCTAGCCCCCCTATCGTTTGGAGATGGAGCCACTTCCATCGTTAGGCCCGATAGCCTTCGTTAGCTAGGGAAAATTCGACACGGCTCTGCCAATTTAGAGATGAGAGGGAAAACCTTGAGCTTTCCACTCTTCACTCGCTGCGTTTCTATTGAGGGTCCAGACCTCACCGGCGCCTCCGCCATTCGTTCTTAAACGCGTCCAATGCGTTTCTGGCTTCGATATAAGCCGTTTTAATACACTTAAATTAGATTTACCAACGTATTAAACGACTATACAGCGATCCGAGTATTAATTTTCATACCGCCTACGCTGGGCGTGAATATGTTTAGCCAGAATATTAGAAGGCTTCCTTATCTTCCTAGATATTTCTAACCATATATAATACTCAATAATTTAGTTATTTTATTGTATATCATATCTGCAATTTTATTTGATTGTTCACATATTTTGATATCTATTCCCACATTGCATTTAATTATGCCTAAAACTAATAGTCCTAAAACTACAATGTTCAAATAAAACATGACTAGCATTTCCCATGAGTTGTCACGTAATTAATAGACATAGGTTGCGATTAATGCGCAGAGATATTGACAAATAATCCAATGTGGGCGCCGCCTCCCAGCGGGTTGATGATGTGGTATGTGCGTTTCGTTTGCAAATTTAATACCCAGCTTGTGGTTAGGATAAAATGCGCTGAAACGCTTGTCACGTGTAGTCGATCCGATGGCATTCTTGTTATTGGGATGCGATTTGTATTTTAAATAATCGATGGTCGTGGCTATTGTGTGCGGCTCTAGGTGAGGTGAGTGATGGATGAAAGTTTTACGCAGTCGATGTGACACCCACACACGCTTTTTCTATCATCCAAGTTCTTCATCATTCTTCGCAGCGCCAAAACTTCCGAATAGAACGTGAGCGAGCTCGTTGTCGGTGGGGTAAACCGAGAAGAGTTGAGTCGCGCGGTATTAGGTCCTCGTTTTTCGAACGTAGCTGCTGACTGGATGGATATAATAAAAGCCCAATTGACGTGCCGAGGATTTAATAATCTCACAAGACCCACAAATACCCACCAGACTCGCAAAATCCAACAACGTTCATCAAAATACTTGTACGCATCTTTTTTCCTGGTTAAGTTTTTTCGGGTATTAATTAAGAATACTTCAGACTTTTTTAGTTATGTGTTAGGTAGTCTTAAAAATTTATGATGTAAGAAACAGATAAGAAAATAAATTATCGATTTATACATGAATGATAGATATCCATGAAGGCCGACACATATCGAAGAATATCAAGATATATCGAGAAATGTCTATATATTTCGAGAAGTTTAGAGATATATACCGAAATATACCTCAACAGCTCTGTAAATAGGACATAAATTCACTAAAATATAAAATAAACACGTATTTAGAATTGTTTAAATGACTTATTTTCGAAAAAAAGGTTTCATCGCACCGAGAGATCAAACCTGTAACTGTTCGGGAATTAACACCCGATTTATAAAGCTATGGGAAATATTCGCTAAAATATAAGAGAAAAACTTTTTTCGAAATAAACTTATTACGCGATTATATGATTATACGTGATACTTGTAACTATACTTGCCTCTACCCTAAACATATTTTTTTAATGTTTTCCTTGGAAGCCAATTGGTGCAGTTCACAATCAGTGTATAGTGTTTTTAGAGCAATTTAAACCGAAAATTGACTGATTTCCTGATATATCAGCCAAATTTTGCGGATACGATGTTTAAAAGACATTCATATGTATTCATATGTGTGTGTGTGAACGTTATAACAATTTTTATAAAATATTACCGTTTTAGGTACTTCATTTTAAAATTATTATTTCCCAGCAATTCAATCTAATAATTGACTGATTTATAATATCTTCAATGAAATTTAACAAACACTATGTTAAGGAGATATTAATCATTATTTGAAAGCTGAAATTAAAATGGTAATATTTGTGGAAATAACAACAATGTTTGGAAACAAATATATTTCAGTCAATTATGTACTTATATACACATTTTAAAGCTACGACTTTACAACAAATCAAAATCAAAAATGACTGATTTCTAATAATCTCAGTCGAATTTTATGGATATCATGTTGAAAAAACATTATTACTCTTTAATTATTTGAAAGCATTTTTTTTTCTTTAGAAAGCCAATTAGTGCAGTTTAAATTAGTCTAGAAAATATTTGAGAGGTAAATGTAAAGATATCACAATTCGTAATTTTAAAACCCATCTCTTCCGGGCTAGTGATGCTGGCACGTCTGCGGTCTAACATATTTATTACATTGACCAAAATCGGTGGCCGCACGCTCGCGCACCGTTGGCGCGTTTTAATTAAACTCATTCGTGGGGGGCGGCGGCGCGGATCGATAACAGTGCGGTGCCCTGTCCATTAGGAGCTTCGTCATGAATCCCCCAAAAACCGCAGGAACCTCCACGAAGTCCCCACGCTGCCTCACACTGCCGCACACTGCCTCAAGCTGCCCCATCCTGCTCCATCCTACGCCACACTACTCCCTCACCATCCTCACATGATTCCTGCTGACCAATGCCACCCCTGTATACCCTCGCATCACTCCAAGTCCCAGGCTTTTAACCTAAGTACGCTCAACAATCGCTATACCTTACCAATCTTTGCTCCAACTCCTCCACAAACGTTGGGGGCTTTTGCAAACCGCGACCGAAGTCAATAATCTCACGATGGCTGGTCGGTATGTGGAAATTAACTCGAAGCCCTTACATCAGTTTGTCAACCTTTAATGCAACTCACTAAGAAACAACAAGCGTTTGGTTGGGCTAAAGTGCGTTTGAATGAGGGCAACAAAGTTGGTCTTCCGGTTGGCGCGTTCGCGCGAAAAGGGACTACCTGCTGGCGACTAATTGTGAATCGCTTGCCTCGGCCTAATTACCTTGCTTGTTTCCTCTTTCCGTTAAACTACAACTTCTAATAGTAATCAAACACTCTTCACCCCGGTGAAGAGGGTCTTTGTAATTTTCTAAGTATTGGTTATAAAAATAATTTAATCAAGTAATAAAATACGAACTTTTAAAAATGAAATAATAAAGGAGAAAATGAGAATTCAAGGAAGAACCTCACAGCAATTCAAACCCAACGACATGGATGATTATTATTTTTTAATTTGATACTATGGAAAGCGAAGAAGTGGTAGTCCTTAAAAAACGGTAAATATGCGTTTTAAAGTTGCAAAGTTTTCTCAAATTTATTAATCTTTTTTTTTCTTAAAATATTTCCTACCACTACCATTTTTATGAATAATAGAAAAGCAATAGATGTAATGCGAAATCAGATTCCTTTAGCATCAGGATGAGCTACAATATTTCATAATATTATACCATTACATTAATAATTTTCTACCATTACGATATGTTCCTATATTACGAGTTGTCAGGATTGGAGCTTTGTTCCTAGTGACAGTGCAGACTGATAATAGACATACCGAATATTGTTTATATTTCGAAATTAAGCGTAATAATATTTGATGCCCAATATTCGACAAAAATCTTTCATATTGACGATGCCTCAAGGCGAAATACATATTCTTAATGAAGTACGAAAAACATTTGGCTAAACACTCTTTACTAAGCCCAAAAAACGTATATCAACAGAATAACTCAATCAAATAATGAACATAAATAAATTCATCCGCTAATTAACGACGAATTAAAAAATAATTAAAAGTCGTGCGCAAACTCGGATTTATCGCTCGCGTTGGCGCTCTAAAGGTACGAAAAGATAAACTTCATTACGTAGATTGGGAAGGCATAGCGACGGCGGCGCGGAGCGAGTAAAAGTATTAAATCGTTAAGCTGCAGAGCGCCGGAAAAGTCGAGCTGGAAATTTATAAATCGTAATTATTAGCTGGGAAAACCTTGGCCGAATGTGGCGATAAAATAGAAAAATGTGGCCCGCGAAACAAGCGTGCCAGCGCCATCACCATCGCCAGCGCATAGAGTCGGGAAAATCTCGACGCTTTTTGCGTCGTTTGCCTGCCGGCACGACGCTCATCTCCCATTCGATAATATATTCAGTAGTAAAATTGCGTTATTCAAGGAGTCGGTTTGAACGTGACTCTCCAGGTAACGTGCGCAAGGTGCACGATATTGGCGTGTCGATGAAAAGCATGAAATTTGAATGAATTGGCAAATGGGGGGACCGGAAAGCAAGGAAATTTTATTCATGAACTGATAAATGCGTTCGCTTCTTTTTTCTGCGAACATACATTATTTTATATTATTTCGATCATAGTCGATACATTTTTATGTTTCGTAAAAGAAGTATCCAACTTTTTTTTAACTCATTGTAAGATGTGCATGTTTCATCGAAATCGGTGTTGCTTTCTTATTCTAATTGAAAATTAGCTTAAAGAAATTTTTGCATGAAACATCAATTGTCTTTGTATTATTTTAAATTATTTCGATCTTATTCGTTAAATTTTTGTTTCGCAGTTGTAGTTTTTATAATTTTTAAAAGTGTATTGTGAACTCTACTTTTTGATACTAATCCGAATTGTGTTTAAATTGTAATCCTTAAATCAAGCGTTAAACCAAAGCCGTGGAACCCTGCTCGCGCGTTTGGAAAAATCGTGTAGGTACATCAGGTCGTAGCTTCAAAACAATGGGCTGGAACTGGCTCCCCAATAGACCGAAGCAACATGGCTATCAAGAAGACGGAAGGACGTCACCAGCGAGGAATTCATTATGATCATGGACCACAAGATTTAATTAATCGCCAAATAAAATACCTAGGCACAATTATTGATGTTAACCCAAGATGCACAAAACCCATAACAAATGCATGCCAACAAACAAGCGTGACGTGCACAAGGGTGGCCAGACTACTTTCGAAGATGGGTGGCAGTGGAGATGCAACACATCGAGTAATTTGTTCCATGGCACCGTCCAAATTATTTTATGCATCACCCGCCTGGGTGCATGGACTCAACGCGAAGTCCAACAGGACTAAGCTGCAAAATGCCGTCAGAGGGTGCATATTAGGTACCAACAGAGCGTACTGCCCGGTCTCCACGGAAGCAGCAGAGGTACTAGCAGGCACCCCGCCGGCGAATCTCTTAGTGGAATAGCGAAATCAACGATACCATGAAAAGAAGCAGGATAATAACACGGCGATAACAGATATAGTGTCCAGCTGGGACGAGCGATGGAAGGCAGGCACAACATCAAAGTGGGTAAAGCGGTGGATTCCGGACAGCTGTAGATAGACCTCACAGGGTCTGCAGCTTCACCTGACTCAAATCAAATTTCAAACGCATCGGTAAGCGCCAAGGAGCAGTATCGTCATGTGTCGTCTCATGACGATACTGCTCCTTGGCCGTTCCAGAAAGTGCAGAGCATACCTCGGTGTCTTGTCCTGCATGGAGCACCCTACGTCTGGACATGCTGAGAGTTACACAATGCGGAATACCTACGCCCGAACAATTGAACGGCAGGATGATTGCCTGCGAAAAAGATGGTTTACGGTAATCTCCTTCTGTGAGAAAGAAGGAATAAACTCGAAACAAACGGGTTAAGGAAAAACACCTCGAAGAAATACTTCTGTAGCGGTACCGAGATGTATCAACCCTTATTCTGCGGGTAGAGCGAAGACCGCTATAATAGTAGCAGCTCCCTTTCCAATGGGCCACTTGTTCGATTAGATTACACCGGCAACGCCCATTAAAAGAAAAAAAATCAAACGTTAAGTCTATATTTATATATGAAAATCATATAATTATTCTTAGAAATAAAGATGAAAATGTATAATATGAAAAAGAACAATTGAAAGTAAAAAATGCAAATATTATATACAAACTTAGCTCTTCGCATATTTTCATAATTATTCAAATTTTTGATTTTCACGCTATAAACATGTAAAAATCTATTGTTCCTTCATTTTTTGTGGTGAGATATTGTTATGTAGAGGTATATACCAAAAGGTATGCACCGAAATTTATGTACAAAAATGAGTTTAGCAGTAAGCGTGCATCAAAGTCGCTAGGAACTGCCTTCAACAAGCTACTAATGAAACGCATTAATAACTTATTTTTGGGTTAGTCGTCATGGCCCCCTGTTATTAAAGAAGCATTAGAACACATATTTTCTAAAATATTCGACAAAATACTGAACGAAACTCGTGTATAAACGTCTATTGAGGCACTTGCTTCAGTTGCATTCGTTATGCTCATGCCTCTAACAGCAACGTGTGCAAAATCGTCCATTCCACATTTGTATCGTTATGCACAAGTTTGCAAATACAGGAAAGTATACAATTTATATTCAGCATAGTAGCAAATAAATAATGAAATATTCCTAATATCCTGCTTACCTCTCTTCACTTTAATTTTGATTTAATTCGACCTTTCTAGATGTCAAGAACTATAGAAAATTCAGAAAATTGTGCAAGCTCTTAAATTCTTGATTTTCACTGTGTAAACTATAAAAATCATGTTTGAGTTTCTGATGTAATTTGAAAAGAGCAGCGAAAAGATATTGATTACCTAGAAAGTTGAAACTTTGGGAACACTCAAACTGTCAGTAGGGAACGAAGTTAGTAAGACGTCTTTGTTTCCCCGTGTTTATTTGCAAAAGTCTTGAGTGAAACGTCTTTATCGCACACTAAAGATTTAAGCCTGCGTGTAGGACGTATCAACATCCGCAAAAACTTACATCCTAAGTATGGCAACACCTCGCGGCGTGCAAATACAACTTGCTGCGGCGAAGAAACGAGTTTACTGAAAACTTAAAAGACGCACTTAGATCGCTGCGAAACTGCAAGCAGTAAAGTGCTCTATTCCGGTTTAGATTGCGATTTTCCGGCGTTGATTTTAAGCTCACACCTCAGATGGTCTCGATATTATTTCCTGCGTTACACAAAATTACAAAAAACCGCAAATATAGTGTTGTAATGTGAGCGTGTGTGATTTCGGTCATAATCTTGAATCGATGTTTCAACGTAATACGATTTGGAAATATTCACAATAAAACACTTTGTTGCGCTGCGGCCACGCCGCAGGGGGCGGCTTTGAAGAGTCGGTCGGCGCGCACATATTCGAAGCGGGCTAATTCAATTAAAAATTCAATTAAACGCCAGCGTCGAATCGATAAATTCGCATTGTCAGGCCTGGGACATTGAACACAATATGACGGGCAATTAACATGTAAAACACACAGCGGAATTCCATTGTGAGGGGTAAAAGTGGCGCATATCGGGACCCCGCCACCGACGGCCAGCAGCACACGATTTGCTACCCACCCACACCACGTTTTAACATATAAATTGCTTTTTCGCCATTTACTGGTCAGCTTCGTCAATTTATATTTTTGTTCGTAAAACGTGCGTGCTCGAAGCGCATATGCGTCTCCTTGTTGAAAGCGTAATGATCGGGGATACTGCATATAATTAGCGAAACTGATATTTACAATTACTTCTACTTCAAACTCAACAAATTTTATAGAATATATTCAATTGTTTGTTAATATTACTGATGGCAATTTTGTTAATTATGTAATTAATCTTTGATATAAATATGGAAGTATGAATCTTCCAATGTCAAACATGATATATCGTTTGAATTATATGAATAAAGTTCTGTAAATTATAAAATACAAGGTGATGCAATTTGACTATGACTTGACTTGACTATGATACTACATTATTAAGGACATTTTCTAGTTTACATATGCTAATCGGCTTCCACCGGTGATCATCGGAACCTGGTGAGAATGACAATTTTCTGAAGTCAATCATTAAAATAAGATAAAGAAGCGTATGTTATATTAGAGACATTGAAACAAAATTGATTAGTTCAACCCAATTTGTTAGATGGCACTAGTAAGTAATCGACCATATTCGGTTTCCGACCGGCGACGAGTTCTAAAATTTATTACTTTCGTTTCATTTATTGCTCTGAGTGACATAACCTTTTGCTTTTGATATTTTGTCAGTACTTGATTTAAAAATGCTCAGATTGAATCAATCCGCTTCTTTCTCGTAATGTATGTCTGCGTATAATTTCATTCTTCAAAGTGACTAAAACCTTCAAGTTGGTCACTCTCTCAAAAACAAAATACACGGTAAGCAGCATATTTTCATATAATTTTAATACCCTTCGTCAACGGTATGTTCCAGCACGACCCAGGAGATTTACATTTGATGATAATAATATGCAATATACTTTAAAATAAATCTGTATTTGAAAAATTGTCTTTAAATTTGAAAATAGTATTTAAAATTAATACAATCAAATACCAAAGTGGAGCCACTCTGTATTTGCGGCTTGGGTTGAACTAAAATCTGTTACAAATTTTACTGCAACATTTGTGTTACTATACATATGTATTATCTATGAACATATCATTTGATTTATATGAACAAGGTACTGTAAATTATAAAATTCCAGGTTGTGTAACTTGACTATGATAATTTCTTATTAAGGGCATTTTCTAGTTTAAAGGACCTAGATGGCTTCCATCGGAGAACACCGGAACCTAATGAAAATATCAATTTTCCAAAGTCAATCATATATATTCATTATATTATTTTGGACGTGATTTTCAGGAAAAATCCCACTGTGCGTCGTACTAGAGTCTTCAGATTTTTGAATTTCGCTATTTTGTCGCAGTAGGCGATCTCAGAGTGGGCATCTTTCCACTAAAACGAATGTAATAATAGTCTGTTACGGTCCGATTCTGCAAGGCAGACTTTGTGCGCATGTGTGACTTATGGATGGGAAACGTGCAAAAATTTGTAACGTACGCGAGCCTTCTTCCATCCCGATCAGCAGAAAAGAGTCAGTTCGGTCCGGTTTGCCAGAACGTTGGCAGCCCACCTCGCGTTTTTGCGGATTTAATACATTTAGTGATTGTGCCACCATTTTAGAGCAACGTGGGCCCACGACGACAAAATTCAGATCGGATCATTCCTTTATATATTTTTCTTTTCTTTTTTCCTTCTTTGCTTATGTTAATATTGTTTTCTAACGCTTTCTAGCTACTAGTTTTCACTGAGCCTATTCAAACTTCATCGTTGAACCCCTTTTCCGTTCACCATCTACGCGGATTATAAATTTATTTGTATCGCGCTTACCACGTGCGTTACAAGTCGATCGCGACAAATTATGAAAAAATACACTATCAAAATACAGAATAAAAAGTGGAACCACATTATAAAATCCCTTGAATTGATTTATACCCTCAAAGACAGCATAGAAGAGTTGCTAATTACACTGCTGATAATTCAAGATAAATTTTAATTTATACCGAATTAGGCGTCGAGTTAACGCGGTCACGTTGATGGACTAATCGATATTTAATCCGTTTTCTTGCTGCCTTACTGAGCCTTTTTTATAAACCGAGTTGAGGCAGATAATTAATTTCATTTGACGTGATTCTTGCTGACGGCGAAATGTGTTTGTCGTCTGTTTGCGCTTGTGCTTTGCTATAGATAAGTTTAGCATCGTGTACTGAAGCCATTATCACCGCGAAACGAGGGCGGTTATCAATTGATAAGTTATCTCGAAACAAATTAGTTCACGCCACCTAAGAACCAGATAATGGTTCTATAAAAGTGTATTAAACAAGACCACATTAAGAGCTCGTGCTTGGGTGGGTGGCTTAATCTAATGCGACGCAAACGGCGCGGCAGCGTGGCGGCGAAAAGCAAGAAAACCGACTTTCCTGCAAATTCATGAGTGGCTTTTCGGCAGCAGCAGGATGCAATGGAGCGCCCGCCTCCTGCAGAGCAGCGCAAACGGGGCACGGGTGTGGGTGATTGTAGAACCGGGAAAAGAGGGCTCGAACGATAACAGCGCTCTGATTGCTCCCAGGGCGTGAGTGCCACGTACTAAATTCAGTTTAAAATGTTGTCGCGATAACGATTTCATAAATATCCTTGCTAATTTCTGAACCTTTTAGACCTAATTTTTGACCTGTCATAATTTCGTTTACGTAATAAATAAGTGTTTGGACTAGATGAAATAAGCACGAGTGAGACTCGTGCATCGACACAGGAGCTGAACACGTTATTACAGAAATTATAATTGCAGTGGCTTACCATA
Organism: Mimaenictus wilsoni; assembly: GCA_027575185.1. NCBI lineage: Eukaryota > Metazoa > Arthropoda > Insecta > Coleoptera > Staphylinidae > Mimaenictus > Mimaenictus wilsoni. The sequence goes on from JAODAC010006093.1 coordinate 23,431, forward strand.
TACTCGCCGACGTTTAATATGATGGTCAATTAATGCTTGTTTCTTTATAAAACAATGAGGGAATACAATGAGTGAAAACAATGAGTAAACAAAACAATGAGTGAATTCATGTTTTCAATTATAAACCCGTCAAAATCGCAATTCCAACAAATAATCAGGAAAATGAGTAAACCATATTACAGTTCATGATAAAAGGGATAATATGATATATGTGGCATTAACCTGCTAGATTAAATAAGGGTGAAATCCCCTATTGAAATTGAAAATGTATTTTTCATAAAATAGTATCTTTAATACATCAGAATTCTAGGACTTATCAAGAATGGATTGAGATAATTGTCTTATCATATTGAAGTAGAAGAGTTGAGCAATAATTTGTCATTTATTTAATGTTGATAGCATAATATATAAAAAATATTCTTAACATACATTTTAAAATTCATCGCAAATTGAGTGAATCGCCTCATAAAAACGCGCTAGATAATTAAACAACTGTCTAATATAATAAATAATAAACAAGCCAATCTCTTAAGTTGAAACAATACAAACATTCCAAAAAAGGAAAAATTGAAATCGGATAGTTACTTTCCGAGATATATAGCGCCAAAAATCGAATCGCGGTATAATTACCAATTGCTATAATTAACAAACCTTCTTTGCTCACTTAAATGATATATATCAGTTCAGGAACTTCATACTGTGGGAATATATTTTTTCCGTTTTTTAGGGTGCGAGCATACCCCGTTTGCTTCCGATTCTTATTTAGGTCGTGCCCGAACACCAAAACGTGCTCTTTCGCGCCGAGAAGAATGGAGCGCATCAACATGAACCCAATATAGGACCAATATCTCGGCGAATCACAATAAATTTCCTCTTGTTGAAACATAAAATTGAAATTTATATACAGCCCACGTGGGCCGCGGGGCTACATGCCAAAGCAGGCTTGCATCATTAGAGTACGCCAGCGAGTAAGATCGTATGAATATTAATAAGCCACTCTACAGTGCATCATCGTGGTAGGAGCTGGAGACTAGCGACTCGCTCTCAACGTGAGTCTTCAGCTGGTAAGTCATATTACAGTCAAATGTGCTTTATGGTCATGGAAGGTATACTACATTTCTTTGTTAAAGGTTTTTTTTGCACAAGAACGGCTTCATTATTCAACTTCTTGTCTTGTTCAGTCTTAAAGACAGAATTTTTAATTTATTTTGCAGCAAGAAACTATGGTTAGTTTCAGGAAATAAGTAAAATTAATGTTTTTGTACGTTTTGGCGCATTTTGGTGAAATTTGAGATTTTGGCGGCGTATATCTCAGGAAGATACAATCCCAATGTAACTTTTTTTTTGTAATATGTGTGTTTTGTGGTAATTTTAGAGACAGGCTTCTTTTTGATCTGTTTAGGTAACCCTATGAGTTTTTTTTTAAATTTCTTATCGAATCTCGGTGATGTAATAAATGTTGATGATGTTCAACTTGCAACGAGTATAGGCTCAGACTCGTTTGTATATTTTGTTATCCCCGGTTGGCTTACTTAGCCTTACTTTTTCAGAAAGTTTTCTCTTCACCTAATTCAATTTAAATTAGTTAAAATAAGCGTAGCATGAAATCAATAAATAGTTTCCTTGAATTAAAGTTTTGACACCCACTTCAGGTAAATCCCATCACTGTTACCACCACTTGCACCTAGCAAATAATCTTAGCACGTCTATAGTTCGACATTCAGTAACTAATTATAATGGTCGAGTGCTGTTTGATTTGCAATCGTAATAACAGCAGCTGCTTAATCGACGCCAAACCCCCGAAAGCCTACCCGATGACGTCCTCCAGAACCTCCCTCCCTCAACCCCCTCCACAACCCGCGCGTAATAAAGGACCATGGATCGAAGTGGATTGCCATTACTTGGATTGCTAAATGATTACGTCTCAGGCACAAATGCAGCAATGTCTTGAATTGGGCCCTTCACGACCGTCGACTAATTTGAATTCGACCGGCTTTTTTCTTCGCCTAAAACTTCACACTGCCTGGGTGCTGCAATATAACAGGTCATTGCCGTTCCGGCCTCTTCACCTGAGCCCATCCCGACCATCGTTATGAGGCAGTTAGAACGGAGGCAGATTGGCAATAACAGGGCATCCGGGTGCAGTCGTAGCATCCGTGGGCATACCTGGGGGATCTTCGGGGCTCTCGACAAACGCGGTTTCGAGCGTCGCACGTGACACACACTGCGGTGCAATTAAGAGGATAAGTTAACGATCAGGTGTCTCTACGGATGGCTGGCAGTTGAATATGAGCCAACCCACACACGCAATTCCTACCCTTTACTTCTACCACGCTGCCGCCACCCGTCGCTTCCTATTAACTTAACGACCTAACGATATTACAGGCACAGACTTCAACAAAACGCTTTGTTGTTCAACCAGTTAGCGACAATGCGAGGAAATCTCGCTCGGAATTTTGTAGGAAGTTGTCGATTTTACGTCTATTGGTTACGTCTATTCACAGAAAACTAAACTAATTCCGATTTATCTAGGATGGGGGTTATAGGCCCTACAAACACTAAATATTGAGAAAATGTAAATTTCATTTTTAAATATAATTGTAAAAAATTGTATTTCCTTCTGGCAGAATTTTCCTCCTATCATTAGCAGGTTCACTTATCCACAGAGAGACATGTAAATCAAATTTTCTCTTGTTAAACGTACTCTTCTCTAAAAATGAAATATTAAGGTGCAATGAGTGCAAGATCGTTTTAGCTTTGTATATTCCGCCTGTTACACATTATAATTTGTTATTTTAGACACTGAAGTATTCCGAAAATGGATAATGACAATCGTAGGGTATTTTTTTTCTAATTAAGCTTGGGTTAAGTTTTCTTCTTCGCCATAGTGGTGTCACCTATCGACAGAAAGACGAACGAGTTCTGTTTTTTCTCTAACTCGTCGGAAATATGAAATATTCAGAGATAAACGCTCTAAAAACGGCGTGTCTTTGTACATTCTATATGAGATTAAGTATTCTTATTCGATTTTTCTGGAAAAACCTAAGTAACCTAATTATTCAGAAATATAAAAAACTGTTGTCGACACTCATAGGATAGAACTTTTTACTGACTAATTTCTTCTCGACATACAGTGAGGTCATTATTGAAAAAGGAAAACAAACCATTTAGTTTTTTCCTCTAAAACCTCTAAAACTGAATTATATTGAGGCACTTAGTGTAAAAACTCCTAGTCCTACAATTAGTATATTATTTCTGTGGTTAAGCGCCGCCACCTACCCACTGAAAAATGAATTTGTCGAGAAAACGGTAGGTAATAGACACTTGAAAGTAGAAAAATGCTTCACGACATTCGTAAGGTAGAATATTTTACTGAATTAATACTCTTATAATTTTCTCATCATTGAATGACATCTGTCATTTAATGGCGTCATATATCGGCAGAAAAGCGAACTAATATCGTTTCTTTTTCTCTAGTTAAGTATAGTCGTCTGTAAAAATGAAATATTAATAGGCAAAGTGTATAAGAACTCCTAAACTATACATATTCATTCTTTGGTTAAGTGTTGCCACCTATCTGCAGAAAAAGGAACTCATTAAACTATGTCTAGAAAAACGTAGGTAATAATCCCGAATTTATTTCGAAATAGAAAAATGTATGAACGATCAACATGGGGAGCCTCTTTCCTGACTCTAACGCAGTTAAATTTATTCCTCTAGTCATTTAGTGGCACCACCTATCAACAAAAAATCATACTAATACCATTTTTTCATGTTAAACTTATTCCCATATAAAAAATAATACAAAAACGCTTAGTTAACGACAGAAGAAAATCTCTCACAATTTTGTACGAAGTTGCAGACGACCAATTGAAATAAATAAAAACCAATTTTCCCTTCTTTCGTCGACTGGCGGAGGGAAAGAGGTACGGTACGTGTAGCAATGCTTAGTGTTTAAGGTTGGCTGGCGACGGACAGCCGGCGGCCTGGTTGGACGACGATGGCGGTGGAACCAGCCGCCTCCACGGCGCGGTCGGCGAGCTGTATTAGGCCCTCATCCACATCATGACGCACGTTTCTGGCGGCGGGATTACGTGTCGGTCGTTTGCGTGCGGGGATAATCCGCCTCCATGAACCATTGTGTCGAGGACAATGCCGACTCCTTTCAATCCCACACTCGTTTCGCTGCCTTCGCATACCTTTCCACTTCCATCGCACGTATATATGTGCAACTATGACGGCCCCACCAAAACCGCCGTCCTCGGAGGCGACTGGTGGCGGTCGAACTTGCGGTCGAATTACTGAATTTTGTATTCCAATCGCGGCGGCCACCCGCGTTGTTCATATATTTACGAACCAGGCAGGCTAGTCAACCTCTCCGTAGTCCTTGCTGCTATTGCTGAATTAAACAATGACTCCTGTTGTGCCACGTGTGTTATTCATGGCCATGACAACCACAAGAAATTTTTCTACGACTTTCGGTCGTAATTCGCATGATGCTTTAGTTTGAGGACGTTTTAAGATGCAATTTTATATTTTAGAAGCTTTTTTGAATTCTTAATATTTTTTTGGTAACATTGAAATATCTATTTGGAGAAAATATAAAGGGAGGAACAACATTAATAGAGTATAAAATTCGAGTTGTTAGAAAGAGTCTTAAATAGTTAAACTAATCAAGAATATTATCATAAAATTTCAAATCCATATCTATAGAATTTATGAAGTTATCAAACATATAGCCCATAGGAAATATATGGTATTCTTATGTTTACCCAACATTAAATGTGTGTTTCTCGCAACGTCGCCATATTTTTCGACTTTGCGTGCACGATTGGGAATACCTAATTCTACTAACCTAATTTGGCTGAATGAAGGCTCAGCTTATTGATAATTAAATTATCTAGAATATGACGTCACTTGTTTTCCAGAAAAACATACATTTACAAATATTTTCTTATTTTAAAATCGATTTCTATGCGAGAAATGCATGTTACATTGCAAGTTGTATAAAAATAAAGAATTTTAAAACTTTCATGAAATAAACTCGATGTCATATTCTAGGAAATTTTATGATTTGCAAAAACCTTTCGCCGTTTCGATTTTATTCAAAATTAAAGACGCTAGAATGTACGCAGCGGAGAAAGTCAATAAATGAGGCGATAGAATCATTGCATCATTTCTTAACGTAAATATCATTTAATTTATGAGAAAAAATGGCACTGTACTTATGAATTAAAATGTCTTTCAAAGGCCAAAGCATACCTAGTTATAGTTTCTAGGAAAAAAATTGAAAATCATGTATTTTTCGACAATGTAAATGAGTTTTCCCACTTAAAACGCACAAAACACACAATTTATCTTCATGGATTTTAATCCAGAAATTAAGATTACATCAAAAAATAGGTAGAAATTTATATATCTAAAAAATGATCTTTGTAACTGAAACAGGAGAAATGCTGAAGTTGATTTCATCTTACAATAACGATTAAGTTTAACATATATTTCTCCACGAATTGTAGCCAAATAGTTGAAAACTTTAATGTAAATGACTGCAAATTAATCAAAGTCAAACTTATAGATATTTAAAGATAAATACACAAGTGGCTAATAAAACACGGAAACTCCTCAGGCGAAGTGCCCTTCCGAGCAATGGCTTTTTGCTATTAGTGTAATAATACGTGGGGGAACGTAACAAATCGTTCTTCGACCATTGGCCACCGCTCCATCCGACGGAAATTTATTGCTGTGCAATTTATCAACGCGCAGGTTAGTCTGTTATAATTTTGTACATTTAAAATAGTGATAACTGAAACTCCAACTGCTGTAATTCTAATTTATAAATAGCTATAACCAATATTTCAGTGAAATACCCGATATTGTAATGTTTTGTTTTTATGTTGTTTTCATTTCTAACTTTAATTTTAATTAGTATTTTCTTGGAAAATATCGTCGGTACAAATTTAAGAAACTTCAGAGATTAGGCAGAAAAAAGTGGAAAATTCGGCGAAAACAATTTATAATAGTCATAGTACCTACAATGCCGTGTCAATACTTTGTCAATACAAAACGTTTAAATAACACCTAATTTATCCAAATTACGGTTTATTAATATATGTAATGACTTAAATTGTTGAATTGATAAATGTAAATAAGCTATTATAAATTATTCAATAAAATCTGTTAAGGGTTAAAATAAAAACAAGTAAAGATTAAAAATACATATCTAATAAATCGCAATAACTTTCGAAATTTAATATTTGCTTGAAATGATTCGATTTTATGTTGTTTTCCCTTCATAAGTCTAAATGTAGGAAACTTTATAAATCTCTTTGATTTGAGGTTTCCCTGGCAAAGTTGGGAAATTTTCAATATAACCGATACACAGCGAGGCAAAGAAGCAATGAGCAAAAAAACAGGCGACTCAAAAACGGCAAAACTGAAAAGCAACCGGAGAATTTAGATTTAAACTTACTGCATGTATGCGCGGAATGATAAATCTGAGCGAAACTTCGTGCGCGTCGAAAGTTTGTAGCTTTCGATTCTTTCATGCCCGGCGCCTCCGCCAAACCACCGCCAGCCTCCGCCACTTTACGAATTCACCGCTAAACACACGAGCGTACACTTTTTGGGCTGCACACACGTCCCAAATAAAACTTTGATAGACCGCTTTTTGCACCCAAATCACACGCATATATACACATACATGTATATACATGTACACATACGTATATACGCATATACACATACGCTAAAAGCCGAAAACGTACACTACTCGTAAACTCGAAACAATAATCAATACACGTTCAAGTCACGAGCGGGAATTGCGGTCCTTGTATTCCGTTTTTCATTTCGGTTGGCTTTTATGCCTTGAATTAAACATAAAAGATGAATTTACGCGCGGCGTACCACGCGGCAACAGATTTCCAAACAATTCCAGCCCAAACCGACGGCACTCATTCTTGGGCATTTTTTTTACGACGCGCCTCCACCACTATCCGATTTATTATAACTTGCATTTCTTCTGCCATCTTCTCATTCACGTTGGCTGCCTGGCTGGATGTAGAAATGCGGAAAGGAAAAAGTGTTTGGAACGTGGCGAATTTATCAAGAAGTTTTAAAGGTCGTCGTTCATAAAGTTTGTTAAATGTCTCACGCTAAATCAAAACGACAATTACAATAAACTTGCAAGTCTCGAGGAACTAACGCCGTTGCGAAATGAAAGCCACGAAAAGTAAGCGCAACTTTTCCCAAGCATTAAATTAATTTCAGTTGACAGTGGTAGCGAGAAAGGAAAGGCGACAAACTTTCTATTAATTGCGGAATAAAAAATAATTAATGGTGTTGCAATAAGTAGAACAAAAAAAACCGAGTTTTTTTTAGACCATACGACTGAAGTGAAGCTAT
>JAODAC010006104.1:0-30819 GCA_027575185.1 Mimaenictus wilsoni
AGGGAGACAATTAGGGCTATTATAAACTGGGATCTTCTGGATTACTTAGTTATTTGGGAAATTATAAATATTTGATCCCAAACTTAAGTTTTGCAAGTCATGTTATCTTAAGATAGGTATCAAACATGTCGTACTAAAGTATTAATAAAATCATCAAATTTTAATATTTCTGAATGATCTTTTAGAATTTAAATAGATTATTAGCGCTGTTATAAAGTGACATCATTAGGAGTACATAACTGATAGGGAACTTATAAGTATTTGGTGCCAAATTTAAGTTTTGAATGTCGAGTCATCTTATGATAAATATGAAATGCCATATTAAAATATTAATAACTTGGCCAAATTTTCTCATTTCTAGGTTGTCTTGTCTGATTTATAGAGACTACTAATGCTATTATAAAGTGTTTTCTTCAAGACTACAGCGTTATTTGGGAAATTATAAATATTTGATCTCAAAGTTATTTTTTGCAAGTCATGTTATCTTAAGATAGATATCAAACATGTCGTACTAAAGTATTAAATAAAATCATCAAATTTTAATATTTCTGAATGATCTTTTAGAATTTAAATAGATTATTAGCGCTGTTATAAAGTGCCATCATTAGGAGTACATAACTGATAGGGAACTTATAAGTATTTGGTGTCAAATTTAAGTTTTGAACGTCGAGTCATCTTATGATAAACATGTAATGCCATATTAAAATATTAATAACGTGGCCAAATTTTCATATTTAAAGTTCGTCTTGTATAATTCAGGGAGACAATTAGGGCTATTATAAACTGGGATCTTCTGGATTACTTAGTTATTTGGGAAATTATAAATATTTGATCACAAACTTAAGTTTTGCAAGTCATGTTATCTTAAGATAGATATCAAACACGTCGTGCTAAAGTATTAAATAAAATCATCAAATTTTAATATTTCTGAATGATCTTTTAGAATTTAAATAGATTATTAGCGCTGTTATAAAGTGGCATCATTAGGAGTACATAACTGATAGGGAACTTATAAGTATTTGGTGCCAAATTTAAGTTTTGAATGTCGAGTCATCTTACGATAAATATGTAATGCCATATTAAAATATTAATAACGTGGCCAAATTTTCATATATATAGTTCGTCTTGTATAATTTCGGAAGACTATTAGGGCTATTATAAACTAGGATCTTCTGGATTACTTAGTTATTTGGGAAATTATAAATATTTGATCCCAAACTTAAGTTTTGCAAGTCATGTTATCTGAAGATAGATATCAAACACGTCGTACTAAAGTATTAAATAAAATCATCAAATTTTAATATTTCTGAATGATCATTTAGAATTTAAATAGATTATTAGCGCTGTTATAAAGTGCCATCATTAGGAGTACATAACTGATAGGGAACTTATAAGTATTTGGTGTCAAATTTAAGTTTTGAACATCGAGTCATCTTATGATAAATATGTAATGCCATATTAAAATATTAATAACGTGGCCAAATTTTCATATATATAGTTCGTCTTGTATAATTTCGGAAGACAATTAGGGCTATTATAAAGTGTGATCTTCTGGATTACTTAGTTATTTGGGAAATTATAAATATTTGATCCCAAACTTAAGCTTTGCAAGTCATGTTATTTGAAGATAGATATCAAACACTTCGTACTAAAGAATTTATGAAATCGTCAAATTTTAATATTTCTGAGTGATCTTTACGAATTTAGATAGATTATTAATGCTATTATAAAGCGCCATCATCGGGTGTACATAGCTGATAGGGAACTTATAAATATTTGGTGACAAATTTAAGTTTTGAACGTCGAGTCATCTTATGATAAATATGTAATGCCATATTTAAATATTAATAACGTGGCCAAATTTTCATATTTAAAATTCGTCTTGTATAATTTAGGGAGACAATTAGGGCTATTATAAACTGGGATCTTCTGGATTACTTAGTTATTTGGGAAATTATAAATATTTAATCCCAAACTTAAGTTTTGCAAGTCATGTTATCTTAAGATAGATATCAAACACGTCGTACTAAAGTATTAAATAAAATCATCAAATTTTAATATTTCTGAATGATCTTTTAGAATTTAAATAGATTATTAGCGCTGTTATAAAGTGGCATCATTAGGAGTACATAACTGATAGGGAACTTATAAGTATTTGGTGCCAAATTTAAGTTTTGAATGTCGAGTCATCTTACGATAAATATGTAATGCCATATTAAAATATTAATAACGTGGCCAAATTTTCATATATATAGTTCGTCTTGTATAATTTCGGAAGACTGTTAGGGCTATTATAAAGTGTTTTCTTCAAGATTACAGCGTTATTTGGGAAATTATAAATATTTGAACTCAAAGTTATTTTTTGCATTTCATGATATCTTAAGATAGATATCAAACACGTCGTACGAAAGTATTAATAAAATCATCAAATTTTCCTATTTCTGAATGATCTTTTCGAATTTATATAGATTATTAGTGCTGTTATAAAGCACCATCATCAGAAGTATATAGCTGATAGGGAACTTATAAATATTTGGTGTCAAATTTAAGTTTTGAACGACGAGTCATGTCATGAGAAATACGTTTTACAACAATATTTATAAGTTGGCCAAATTTCCATGTTTCTACTTACTCTTGCCTGATTTAAAGAGATTATTAATGATATTATAAATTTCAATATGCAGAATTACATTGCTAAAAGGGAAGTTATAAATATTTGTTCTCAAAATTATGTTTTGCATATCGTATTATTTTGTGATAAAAATCAAACACGTCGCGTTGTATTAAAGTATTAATTACAACGTCAAATGTTAGTATTTTTGGATGATTTCGATGATGTATTTTCGTATTTGGTTATATTATTTGTTCTACTACAAAGTGCCATCATTAGATGTACTCCTAATCTGATGGAGAAATTGTAAATATTTGATGTGAAATTTATGTTTCGGACGTCGAGTCATCTTATGATAAATACGTAATTCGTCTTACTAAAATACCTAAAATGACCAAAATTTCAGATTTTTAGTTCATCTTTCCGAATTTAGATAGCTTATTAATGCGATTATAAATCATCTTCAGGATTAGATACCTAATTGGAAATTTGCAAATATTTGACATCAAAATTGCACTTTACTATACCAGTATACTTTTTATAATTACCAATCAAAATAATGCGTATTGCGTTAGTTCAACATAAATTACAACCTATGAGTAAACCGATGATGAAAATCGTTTATTTACATTTACTTATATAACTCAAGACAAGTCAAAGAATACTGTATTTTAATTAATTCTTACGCAATTCATTATTAAACAAAATGTATTTTTCTAAAATAAAATATTTAAATTTGAAAGACAAGTTAATTAGCGAAGTAAGACCATTAAAAAAGACCGTAAAAATGAATAAATAAAGACATTCCTTGAAACATATACAGCTACATATTTATGAAGCATTACGTTAGATTAAATTTATAAAAAGAAATACCATGCTAAACGAAGACAGAATTATTAATACCTAAAGGCCATGACATTAAAATGTTCAACATATTCGACATTCCAACTACGTTTTTTTATCGACTTTATTTACTCCCGAGCAAATCCAACAAGTTGGCCCGTCACCGCAACATTTGTGCACCCTTAACTACCGACAGGTTCACCTGTCGAAACTGTAGACGTTCAACGACGATAAATAGCGCGTCGCTTTTTGGTTATACCTTGTTTTACTCGAAAACGCACTTTCACATTTTTGTTGTTGTTGGATTGCCTTGTTTTTCTGCTGCGCACGCAACGAAAAAAATAAAACATCGAAACGAGAACGTAACTCACTCTAGTGGCTGGTAACCAAACTGTTATGCTGCTAAGTGAGTTTAAGTGATGGAAAGCACAGCGCCAACAACATTCTTACTTAATTAGTGTTGTTTTTAAATAACAGTCAGTCAGTCGATGGCTTGCTAACGGTGGAACGGTTCGAAATTATGCTCGTAAAGTTAGGAACGCTAGGAAAGTAGACTAATACACCGAGCCCATTCATAAAAACCATTTCGGATTCATTCGTTTATTATAATGATCATTTTAAGTGGTATTAGATTTACCATGACTTAAATATACTATTAAACAAAGATTAATCGTTTTTAGATCGTCTTGTAAATAATTTCAAAACATTATTTTTTGTAAAGTTAGATTGGGTTGAGTAACGATAGGATCGATTAAGGTACCTTAGATAAACTTAAGATATACGGAGGAATGGTCCGCCAGATGGAGCAACAGCACCACGTCAGGGTGACTCAAGCGGTGGGTAGCATCCCTAACAGCATGATTGTCTAAAGCGTCCGCATGGAGACTGTGACCACTATCTTACCCAGTTTCTTACTGGCCATGACCAATTTACGTCGTACCTTCACAGATTTGGCAAGAAGGATAGCAGTATATGCAGCATTGCACTGCCCACTGGGCGTAGCAGATACCCCGGACCGCACCCTTGAAATCTGCCCAGCTTGGACCAAAGCACGGATGGAACTCCTAGCGGCGACCCAATGTGCGAGCAGTACACCTGAGCAATTTGGAAGAGCAATGCTCCATTCCCAAGAAAACTGGAATGCGATAGTCCTTTCCTGCGGGAACGTCGTGAGGCAAAAGCGTAAAGTCGAAGAACACACATAGAGGGTCTCTAGACCGTTGCACTGACGAAATGCATAACCCGCGATACCGGTGCAGCGTGTCTGATTTAGCGTCTGCGCACAACATTACTATTATATTTAATAGTAGCCATCCCTCTCATAGGGCCACTTGTTCCCGCTAGCAAGACGCCGGCAACGCCAAAAAAAAACTTAAGATATGTTAAACTAGGTTAAGTTTGATTAGGTTTGATCATTAGGTTCTGTTTGGCTAAAAGCATTTAATGTTGTGCTATATCAAGCTACGTTTGGTTAGATTTGGTTAGATTTGGTTAAAAAAGGGTAGGTTAGGTTACATTAGCTTAGATAGGGTTAGGTTATATTAAGTTATATTAGGCTATATTAAGTTATATCAGACTATATTAGGTTATACGAGGCCATATTAGGTTTTTTTAAGGCGTTGCCGACGTATTTCTAACCGGAACAAGTGGCCTTATAGATAGGGCAGTGTAGTGATCTGCACGGTGGTGCGCGCCTATCAGTTTTAGTAAATTTTTCCCCCCGGGACTGCCAATTTGGTATACCAGGGCCTAGGGCTGTTACATCACGTACCCGGTACACTGATTAAGTATGCTTTCGTCAATTTGTTTTTGTCGAAGAACTTCGTAGATATAGTTATCTACCGCTTTCCAGCAATGCTCGTGGTCAGTGATGAGTGTAACGATATTATCGACAGCTAGTTTCTGGTCCATCAACTTTTGCAAGACCTTTCGTGCGTTGTTCCAGTGATGACATTGGAATACAGTATGCTCCGCTGTGTCTTCTTCCCCGTAGTAACCGCATTCAGGAGTGGCGCGTTTTCCAATTTTAAAGAGATACTCCCCAAAGCAGTCATGTCCTGTTAAGAACTGCGACATCCATCTTGTAATTTCCCCATGTTTCCGTCTCAACCATGGCTTTATATCGGGGATTAGGCGTCTGGTCCACTTTCCCCAGGTCGCTTTGGTCCATTCCTCCTGCCATTTTCCTTGAAGTTCGTCTGGAGTAGGGCTCGCATCTGCCCTGTGCCCTGGGCCATATTAGGTTATAATAGGTTTTATATAATAGCGGTTCATCTACAGCTGCTGTGGCCGTCTGCCGCACCCTTTCCACCAAGTGACCTTTTTCAGGTAGTCCTCTCCTTGGAATTCCCGCTTGCCCTTGGCTATTCCATGTCTTTCTTGGCCTCCCGCGCTTTCTGTTATATGGTGGTCGGTATTCCCATGTCATTTTGAGCAATCTCTCATCCTGCATGCGTCGCATGTGCCCGTACCACCGAAGTTGTTTTTCTTTTATTAGATCTATTAGAATCTTTTCTAGCTTCATTATTTCCCCAATCTCATCGTTCCTCACACGGTGTTCAAGGGTCAGTTTGCAGCATCTACGCCAGAACCTCATTTCTGTGCTATGTATTTTTTGTTCAATTGTTTTGGTAATTGTCCAGGTTTCTGATCCATCCATGTCATTGTTGGAATGAGTATAGAGTTGAAAAGCCTGCGTTTCGTCTGTTTTTGATCTTCTTGCTCCACAGGATTGCATTTAGTTGCTTTGTGACCACTTTGCACATTTTTACCTTGTTTTGTATGTCCTGGTTGCATAGCCATCTGACGAAATCGTAGTTACTAGGTATTTGTATTCTTTTAGCGATTTTATCAGCATTCCGTTTCCCAGGTCTAAGACTGTTAGTTCTTCTCCGATTACCATGTGCTGAGTCTTTGTGATGTTTATTTCGAATCCCCCTTTGGCAAATTCATCAATTAATGTCCTGATCATGTAGCTGATATCTTGTAATATTCAGTTATATTAAATTATACTTTGTTCTATTACGTAGTAGTATATAACCTTTATTGGCATTCTCGTGCCCCTACAATCCCGCAACAAGAAATTACAATAAGAAAAATAATAACAAATAAAGAAATATTACGTTATATTAGGGTGTATAGGATTGTTCGCGCCACCAGCGCTGCTTAAGCTGCGCATGCGCCAGGGTGGCTACCCCTCCCCATCAAAGCTCGCATGTATTAAGATTACTTAAAATAAAATCACTTTATACCCAGCATTCGAACAAGTAAGTCGTCTCCTTTACACCATTATCTCTACATATCTCGTGTTGTGTTATTTGTGTCTTGTTGCCGACTATTGTCGGCGTGTCGGACTTACTGTGCGGGTTAAGTCAGTAAAGCCTCTAAACAAGGCCCCGAGAGCTTACAACTCGCGGGGTATTAAATTAGTTAGGACGCATGAGCTCAAACAAGGATTATATTAGGTTATTTTAGGTTATATTAGATTTCGGTTCGCTCGGATAGTACTCGGGGGTTTGTAGGGGAAGCAGGAAGGAACCCGTAACATTCGGCGCACTAAGAAGTGCGCCCATCTGGCATAAAGCCAGGGTGTTCCACACACCCTCCCATCACCACATGGGCATCCTCCTCCTTTTGCCGCTTTACGACGACGAACATATCAGTGACCCAAACGTTTCTTTCGCATTCTGATTGAGGTTGATTTCGGCGCACATCCAAGAAAAGGTAGTCGACCCTTATACAAGGTTATATTACTTAACAAATTATTATTTTTGGCTATATTAGGTCAGATGTGACTAGACTAGATTAGATTATGCTAGATTAGGTTAAACTAGGCATGATTAGGTTAAATTATCTGAGATTAAGTTAAATTAGGATAATTTCATTCCAAAATAAAGTTACCAAACACATTTACATGGAATAATTTAACAAATGGAAGCCATAAAAAGGAAGAATACAAAAAAGGAACAGACCGGATTTGTAAATTCTCGAAGGCGTAAGAAAAAAAAAGGCCTGGATCAAAACAGCTCACAACAGAGGCGCATCATGAATACCATCATATATGACGCAATCAGTTTCATCTCGCTCCATTCATCACCATCAATCTTAACACACTTTAGCATGGAATTATGCAAATTTAGCAAGCGTACACCAGCTGAAAACACACGCGAAACGTAATCGCCAACATTTAGTCATAGTTCATTATTACCGTGGGTATTGTTTAACGCTTTAAATATAGATTTTATTGTTATATTTGTTACAACAAATATAATTATGCATGTTTTACGTTATTTATGGACTGTTATAACCATAATACCTTCTGTAATTTATAAGATAACAACGAATCAATCATTTGAAGAGAAAAATAATAATCAAGCAGTACATGTACAAGTGTTCTGAGATATTATTTGTTTAGTATGTAAATACATTTTGAATTAATCGATATTTTGTATTATATTTATTTTGGTGTCGGTTGCGGCAGACTTGCATAACTTTATTTGGTAACGAATCTTTGGCAATTCAACATATTGTCAGTTTTCGTATGAAATAAATGGATCCCATTTATCATACTCGAAAATTCGGTGCTTTACAATTTGTATTATTTCGTCGGGTATATTTCACGCCACAAGTATCTATAGGGCATCACCGAAAAACATAAAATATTGACTTTTGTTTCATTTGCTTTCGCGTTTCGCCTTCTTGTGGTGGTAATTTGCCTGATTGTGAGCGTAGGTTCTCGTATGAATCAAAACTCAAGCAAACTAATGGCCTGTAGGTGGCGGGTGTGAATTTTTTGTGGAGGGTTTGCATATGCCTAGCCTTGCTGTTGTGAGTACCATACAAGAGGGGTTTAAGCGTGGCTAAAAAGGAGTTATTTAAGTTTTATGCGGTGTACAAAAGTGTGGGAGGTTTATCAACAGGTCAAGAAGACAAATTGTATTATATTTTGTTCATAATTTGCATTTAGAATACATATTTTTGAGACTAACAATATTTTTGTGACAAATTTATGTGACAATTTTGGAAATTTGAATTATATTTTTTCAGTTTAGTATTCAATTTCGAGTATTAATGACGAAAAATAAGACTTTATTTGAATCGCATTGGAAAATATTGACAGTTGTTTATTAAATTATGAACATATTTTGGAAAATGTTTAAAATCTGGTTAATTAATAGCTGTTTTTTGTAAAATTTCTTGGGTTTGTTTATTTTGTGTTAATTTTGGAGGACTAAAATTGTATTTCTAGGCATAATAGAAGAATTATGCGGTGTACAAAAGCGTGGAAGGTTTATCAACAGGTCAAGAAGACAAATTGTATTATATTTTGTTCATAATTTGCATTTAGAATACATATTTTTGAGACTAACAATATTTTTGTGACAAATTTATGTGACAATTTTGGAAATTTGAATTATATTTTTTCAGTTTAGTATTCAATTTCGAGTATTAATGACGAAAAATAAGACTTTATTTGAATCGCATTGGAAAATATTGACAGTTGTTTATTAAATTATGAACATATTTTGGAAAATGTTTAAAATCTGGTTAATTAATAGCTGTTTTTTGTAAAATTTCTTGCGTTTGTTTGTTTTGGGTTAATTTTGGAGGACTAAAATTGTATTTCTAGGCATAATAGAACAATGAATTGCTAATACATGTAAGAAGCGTCCTTTCTTTATTAGACACTGGAATATTTATTAATTTTCTTCAAAGTTCGTAGAGTTACAGTTTAAATAAAGCAGTTGTCTACAGAAAAATGAGGATAGAAAAATGAATTCCTAAGCATGATTGGTTTATGATTCTTTAGTACATTAAAGAAGGGTTTCTTCTTTATCGTAAAGTTAAAGAATTATCTAGAAATATATCAATATCGTAGATTTATGGCGATTTAAATCAGTTACATCAAAGCAGATTGGGTTCCACTCATATGAGGTAACTTTGAATGACTGAAACTAGTATTTCTAGGTTTGCCAGGAAAATGAATTTATAGTGCATGAAAGAAGTGTTTCTTCTTTATTAGAATCTGGAAGAATTATTTTGAAAAATATATAAACATCGCAGAAGTACAGCCATTTAAATAAAATACCACAAAACAGATGTATGCAAAACAATATGGTAATTTTGAAGGGCTCGAAATACTCTTTCTAGGTTTGATAGGGAAATACATTTCTAGTATATGCAAAAAGCGTTCCTTCTTTATTAGGAACTGTAATAATTATTTAAAATATTATAAAAATCGTTGAATTATTGCAATGTAAATAAAATAAGACAGATATGATTTTATCCATGTGATAATTTTGAAAGACTTACATAGTATTTCTAGGCTTTATAAGAGAATGATTATCTAGTACATAAAAGAAGCATTCTTGCTTTATTAGGGGGTGAAAGAATTATTTAGAAATATATGAAAATCAAGAAGTTACAGCTATTTGAATAATATACGTCACAACAGTTGTATGCCAAACCGTGAGATAACATTGAAAGACCAAAAATGGAATTTCTAAGCATGATAGGAATATGATTCTTTATTATGTTAAAGAAGAGTTTCTTATTTATCAGAAACAGGATTAATTAATTCAAAACATATAAAAAATGAATATTTATCGCGATTTAAATAAAATACGTCAAGGAAGATATGCTTCTACACATATGTGGTAACTTTGAATGAGTAAAAATAGTATTTCAGGACTTCATAGGAAAAAGATTTTCTAGTAAATAGAAAAAGGATTCTTTCCCTGTGATAAAGTGAAAGAATTAAGTAAAAATATATCAAAATCATGGAGTTACAGCTATTTGAATAAAATATATCACTATAGGTGTATGCTGAACAATGTTTAACTTTGAAAGGTTAAAAGAAGTATTCCTAGGCTTAATACGAAAATGAATTTCTGGTACATAAAAGAAACGATCTTTCTTTACTACGAAGTGAAATAATTATTTTGAAATATTTAATAATAGTAGAGTTATATAGCTTTTATATTAAATTCATCCATGCAAATATTTCAATTAGATGATATAGATTTATGAGAATTCAACTTGCTGATTTTTTTTACTCACAATCAGAGTAAAATAAAAAACTAAAGCAACAATAGTTTGCTTTACTATTCTGCTTAATTTTTTCTTTTTCAAAACACCATCTGTATTTTGGAGGGTAGCTTTGTAAAATTTTGAAAGGTAAACATGAAAAACATTAATTCATATCATTATTTTTGTCTGCACGTCCGATATACTAACAAAACCCATCTGTCACTTTATCGATGAAGCATGCCAAACACTTTAAGATGTATTGTCTTCTCTGCAAACCCGTGCAAAAATCCTCCCAAAAATACGCCAAAAAAAAAAGCGAAATATGGTCGTAAACAATACTTATAACAGCTTCAAATCGTTTTCAAGGTTTCCAGTTCACATAAGTCAGTTTATTTTGAAATAATTCATCTTTACAAGTACGTTAATCGAATTTGAGATTATCTTAAAACAACTTTCTTTAGCTTTTGTAACTTTTAACTTTTGTTGCAGAGGTCTTTAAAACAAGTTAGTTCCCTTTCAAAACAGAAATTTCCTTGTCTTAAGCTTCCGATCATTTCAGAGTCACTGGTATCTTTTTTTTAATGACGTTAAACAATCTACTGCCCTACCATCAGTGTACCGGTCTCTATAAGCCAACAAATTTCGCATTTTTCATAATTTTTTGCCCAATTAAGAGGCTCTAAAAACATCTATGGAATTTCCTCCGTTTTATGCTCCCCTTGAAACGTTTTAGCCAATTGTGTAGACTTAATTAAGGAACATCTGGCTAAAATCAGATTAGCCGATTCCAAAAATAACTCAGGATAAATAATGGATGTTCCCATTTTTGCTCTCAGTTCAACTTGGTTGCGTTCGCCACTTTGTCCTTGTCTCTTTAGCGGAGGAGGGCAGCAAAAGTGTTGCAGAAACAAGGACCAAGCCACTTTCAAAAAGGCGACGAATCTGTTTTCGTCCGCCGCGAAACCAGTTCCAGCGAAACTGATGAAAGTCCGAGCCGCATGACTTGCCGAGCCAATGAAACCGAAAGTAATCTTTATAAATCACCCGAAAATCAACGCGACCTGCACAACCACATCCTGCCTGTTATTATTTCTTTTTTGCTTGTTGCGGGCACAAAGGTTTCGTGTAAAATGCAGGCGGTGTGTGTAATTTGTAAATTTTTGAGAGTGTTGATTTCTATGGAGGGTATAAATTGTATTTAATTGTGTGTTATTATTGATTATTTATATACAATAATTTCAGGGGAGAATTTATTACGGAACTTTGAAAGGGCAGAAATCAATATTTTAGGAACATGTATGTAGTTCATTTTTATAATGTATTAAAAGACTTAAGAGCTTAATATAGTTTGAAAGAAATGGAAGAATTTGATGAAAATTGAATATTTTACAGATAATTTTTCAGAAAAAAAAAATAAGTTGGACAAAAAACGTCTCCATAAATTTGTCGAAAAATTGATATACCAAACCATATTTGAAATTATGTTAATGAAATGTTGTGTTAACATATATCAAAGGGATTTTATCATCAATAAAATAGGAGGATTTTATTACAGGAAACAATCTTAGTATAACTTATTTGATTAAAACAGTTACAACTAAACACTTTTTATAGATTTATTGGTAATTCTTAAACTGTCTAATTCAGAAAGAATGCAGAAACAATTTAGTAATGGAATGCTTGATTAGTTTAAACTTAATTAACAATTTATTTGCTTCAAAATTGCGTTGTACTCTGAAGAAGTTCGAATCGGAAAAACCGAAATTACCAACTCAATACAGGACAAATCGTAAAATATTATGATAAAAGAAGAACTCTTCTTTAATATACTGAGAAAAACATTGTCCTATCAAGCCTAGGAAAACTATATTGTGTCTTTTAAAATTACTATATTGTTTTGTATTCACCTACTATGGCGTATTTTATGTAAATAGCTATAACTCTATGATTTCCATGTGATTCTAAATAATTCTTTCACTTTCTAATAAACAATGGACACATCTTTATAATATTTCTTATCAATTAAAGTTAATACATTGTTTTACCTTTTCCGTTATTTTCATAAAATATGTTATTTTTATGAAAATACCCGTAGCTCTATGATATTTGTATAATGCTGTTAAAGCAATATATACTATGACTTATTTGTGGCCAAAGTTTAAAAATTGTTTTTGGGCAAACGTCTCGAAACGGCGTAAAATCCCGTTAGCACAAATTATTTCTATATATGTACTACACGTACAAAAAGTTTCACTCAATTTTGTGTTGGACAATTGGAACACTCTCCTTGTAAATCTAAAAGTATCATTTCTGCACCTTTAAAGTTCAGTAAGTAAAGTCAATTGTCTACGCTTACCTACGTAATGATGTTTTTATATCAACGGTGTAACGTTTTGATTGTTATATATTTAGTTGTTCCTGTCATTTCCTGATAAAGCAAAACAATTCTATCACTTATCGATAAAGGCAGAAAGCTTCTTTCATATTCTAAAATTTCATTTATCTTGTGGTATTTTATTGTACCGCAATACATGAAATGAAATATAAGATGAATGAATGAGATTAAGGCAACGAGGAGCTCCAGGCGGAGGCGGCAGCTGGAGCAGGCAGGTTGATGTGAGCCTCGCTGGTGACGATGGCCGATAGCGGACTCGGTGGCGGCTGTAGGTGCCGGTGTAGTCGTTGGAGGCGGCCGGTGGGGGACTCGGTGTGGACTCTCTGTGACTGCGAGCTCTCTGGTGGCGGCAGCTGATGACGGACTCGCTGTTGGTGGACTTCGGTGACGATCTTCGGTGTCGAGCTGATTGAGTGACTGTGGGTAAATTGACTCGGACTTACTAAGTGACTGAATGAATGTGAGGTAAAGTAAAAAAAACACATGTAAATGTTACATGTTTCAATGAATGAATGTGATGACGAAATGTCGACTATATATAGCAGTTGAAAATGCTGACGCCAACATTTCTTTAGTTCGTCACAGCAGGACACGTGGTCGCGATCGCGCTGCGCCGTGTCGATTTTCAGATGTCAGCATTTTCGATGTTTAGTCTCGGCGGATGTTGATTACGTGCAGATTACGGTTTATTGATGTTAATTGTGATTTGATGAAGTTTATTCTTCTTGTTTGTGCGGCAATGGATTGCCGCCACAATCTATTAAACCAAGAAATACATTTTCTTACAACATTACAACATTTTTCTACATATACCTGCCGGGAGGTATTTAATTTAATAAGTCCAACATTTCAAAATTGTTTTCAAATAATTCTTGCACTTTCGAATAAAGAATATACCTGTCTTTTATATACTAACCGTTCTATCAAATTTATAAACACCAAAACAAGCACATTTTATTATTTACTCAGAAAACTATCTCTTATTTGTACAAAATTATTTATGCAAGACTTATCAAACTAACGCCTACAAAAAATGATGCAAAACTGTGCAATATAACGAAATTAACACCAAAACCAACAACCAACAGACTTTTACCTGGACAAAATTCCTCGAAGCCATTCATACCGAACATTTTATGTGCACTCTGCTCTCCTTAAAACTAGCAATAAAAAGTAACAGTTATACAAATAAACTCGTATACCCCACATGTCGTGCCACTATGCACATTCGCAGTTTACGTGCGGCTATCAAGTGTAGCACGAATAAAACAATTCGAAGATTGCGCACATTTTGTAAAACCGTGTAACAGTCCTCCTGCTGCCTGCCTGGGTGCCTGCATGGCATGCACATAGAGTAAAGTAGTAAAGCGAAAAGAAAGTAGCCCGTCACGAGCTCGGGGGCCCAGCCGTTGTGCGCAACAAACCCACAAACAGCGAACTCTTACCTTGGAAACAGTTACCACTCGCATAACCCACTTACAACGTCACCAACAAACGTCTGTGACGTCGTCGTCGTCGTCGGGCGGGCGCGAAAGAGTAGAGGAAGCCGTGGTCGTCGTCGTCGTGGTCGGGGCTCGTTCGTTCTTTGCTCGCGGTTTGTCTTCGGCGAGTGTGCGAACGCCGTTCGAGTCTTTCGCGTCGTAGAAATACGTTGAAAGTGTGCGTCGCGAAGTGCCAAATAAGTAACGCGAAAAATTACCTTCATATAATAAGCTCGTGGGCATTTCCGGTTTATAAGAAGGGTTAAAAAAGGAAGTGACTCAAACGTTGGATTTTTGGATTATTTTATGAAAGTGTGTGGTTATTAAATATAAGGAAATAAACAAAATAATGTAAGTAATAATACGAGTTTAATTTATTTTTCTTCAATATTATTAGAAATTTTAATATTTATTTAGTTACTAACAAGTAGAAAGTATGTGAAACTATATAGAATTGTATATATATATAGAATATAGAATAGATATAAAATTGGCCGATATTTAATTGATGAATTAATGGCTATCAATTTTACAAAAAATTGTGTAATAAGAAAATTTATGGCCGTATATTATTAATAAATGCAATGTATATAAGAATAATATCAAATTTAATTTTAGCAGATGAAGTGAAAGATTTAATTTTGGAAATTGGTTTTAAGTTCACTAAAATATGCTATAAACTTTAATTTTTAGCCAAATTTCGCATGAAAATAGTGGTGTTCGTACTTTAATTGACGTACACATCTTTCACATATAGTATTGACTTACTGGCTTTCAGAATATGATGATATAGACAATATTTGAGTTTTAAAACTAGTTTTTGTGGCTACTTTTATATGAAAAGTAATGAAAATGCCTGAAAACACTCTGAATATTCATAAATCATAAAAATATTACGAAATTTTGTTTTTAATTAGCAACATAATATTCTTATAGTATAAAGTAAATATTAATCTTTCAAATACTTCCAAAATTTGATTAAATGATTAGAAATTCGCGATTTGATGACTACTTTTGTATGAGAAAAAATGAGAAAATCAAAAAATGTCTACAATGTTCATAAATAAAGAAAAACTGATGAACTTTTATTTGACACTATCTAAGTAATAATCCCATGATTTAAACGAATAGTCTCTCAAAAACCGTCTAAAATTTTATAAAAACTTTGATAATCCTCGATTTTATGGCTGATTTTGTTTGAAAATTAATGAAAATATCTAAAAACATTGTGCATGATGAAAAAATTTCTATATTCTACTTGTCACTGTCAAACTAAAAAAAACTTAGGATATAATTGCGCATGAAAATAGCGGTGTTCGTATTTTAATTGAAGTACACATTTTTCACATTATTGGCTTTCAGAATATATGATGATATAGACAATATTTGAGTTTTAAAAATAGTTTTTGTGGCTACTTTTATATGAAAAGTAATGAAAATGCCTGAAAACACTCTGAATATTCATAAATCATAAAAATATTATGAAATTTTGTTTTTAATTAGCAACATAATATTCTTATATTATAAAGTAAATATTAATCTTTCAAATACTTCCAAAATTTGATTAAATGATTAGAAATTCGCGATTTGATGACTACCTTTGTATGAGAAAAAAATGAGAAAATCAAAAAATGTCCACAATGTTCATAAATGAAGAAAAACTGATGAAATTTTATTAAACACTAACTAATTGTAAATAATGATCTCATGATTTAAAGGAATAAATAATCTCTCAAAAACCGTCTAAAATTGTATATAAACATTAATAATACTCGATTTGATGGCTGATTTTTTTTTGAAAATTCTGAAAATATCCAAAAACATTAATTAATACACTCATGATGTAAAGAAACTAATAATTATTCCAAATATTATTAAACATTCAAATAGATTTCTATTAAATGTAATGACGATATCTAAAAAGGTCCTCAGTGCTTATAAATGATAAAAATGAAATCGGCAATTTCATTGGTATCTAAAAACTTTTTAAAAATTATTAGTCCATCCTTCATATAATTGGAAAAATTTGTATAGAGAATTTTAAAATGTTTTTCTAAGAACTGAATTTAACATGCAAAGATTATCCGCAACTAGCGTTATTCAAATTTAAGCTGACATGAATCAAACGACGAAGAATCGCACAGTTTTGTGCAAAAACTCTAGGCGTGTCGCCTCGCGCATACGAAGTGATTTTTCATGCGTTATGCTGGATGGAATGTGTGTGAATATGCGAAATTAAATTCGCGAATGTCGCCGCGCGGCACACGCGCTTTATCGCTGATTGTCGCACGCTTATATGGCATGCAAATTGTGTGGACATTGCTAGAGGTCATAAATTTCCCCCTTTGTTGATGCGTATCACATTAAACTCGCGTAAAAATATACGTTTCTACCCCCATCCTGATAACTCACACGACGATTTTCGTTCGGAAAACTAGCCTATATAACTTTAATTCACTTGGTGGTACGCTAGTTGTCTTAATAAGCATTAACCCATTAGACATTTCATGTCAAAGAAAAATTCCTAAGACAAAGAATTCGTTTGTGTACAGTATAAATATTTATTCAATAGAAATTAAAGTTTTTTCATAATATTGTCATTATTTAGAAACGGTATGCGGGGCTATATATATTCCCTTTATATAATATTAAGGTTCCTATAGGCAATATAATGCATCGTATTAATCGATTATATTCGATAACTTTCCATACTTTCGGAATGCCCATATATACAAGGACTTTTATCACCCATCCCCATATGCTTATAGAATAAATGAGGAGGGCCCCGCATGTAAAGTGCCTGAGGAACTCAGGCCTCAATAATCTTTCCCTGTGTTTATACGTTGCAATAACATGAACATTACTGATTGAAAACAAAATTTCGTGTTTTGTGTGTCATGTTTTTAGCTTTTTTTTTACTTTACGTACAAAATCAACCGTAAAATCGGGGATTATTCATGCCTTTATAAAACTTTGTACGTTTTTGATAGATAATGAGCTCCTTTATATCATGAGAATATTAATTTGCCTGTGCAAAAAATCGACAGTTTGTCAGCGTTTAGAAACATCGAGAAAGTTTTTGATATGAATTAAAATAAATGAAAATATATAGTCATGTTCTCAATGATCGTAAATAACAATAAAACTGCCGATATTTTCTTGACCCTACCATATTAAAATTTTCATGGCATAAAAGAACTCATGATCTTTCAAAATATCTTCAAAAATTGTATAAAAACATTAAGAATCCTCGATTTTATGGATACTTTTGTATCGGAAGTAATGAAACCATCTAAACATGTTCTTAATGTTCATTAACAATGAAAAACTGATAGAATTTTCTTTAAAACTAGCAATGTAATATTCTCATAATATAAAGGAACTAATAATCTTTCAAAAACTTCTAAAGTTTTATGGAATCATTAATAATCCCCGATTTTATGGCTTATTTTGTATGTTAGATAATAAAAATATTTGAAAACAATATCAAGCTGGATAAATGATAAAAAAACTGATTCATATTTTATGACATTAACCAATTAACATTCTCATAGTATAAAGGAACTAATAACATTTCAAAAACTTCCAAAATGTAAGCCAAAAGTTAATATTCCCTGATTGTATGGTTATTTTTATATGAAACAGTAACAAAAATAGCTAAAAACTTTCTCAAAGTTCATAAATGGTGAAAAACGTATGCAAACACCATCAAAATAATAATCTCATTGCATAAAGGAACTAATCGTGTCTCAAAAACGTCCAAAATTTTATTGAAACATTAACAATC
This sequence comes from Mimaenictus wilsoni, assembly GCA_027575185.1. NCBI lineage: Eukaryota > Metazoa > Arthropoda > Insecta > Coleoptera > Staphylinidae > Mimaenictus > Mimaenictus wilsoni. The sequence continues at coordinate 18,147 of JAODAC010006104.1, forward strand.
CTCGATTTTATATATCATTTTGAATGAAACATAAAGAAAATATCGAAAAACGTCCTCAATGATAAATGATGAAAAACAGAGGAATTTTTTATAACACTAACAAAGTAATTTTCTCAAGGCATAAAGCAATTAATGCTCTTTCGAAAACGTCCAAACTTTTATTAAAACATCAACGGTCCTTTATTTTATACCTATTTTTGTAACCAAAAACACACAAAATGTTTTTAACAGTTCTGAGCAAACTTTTTCATAAAATAATAATGAACAACACTTGCTAAATTCAATTAATTAATTAGTAAATAAGTTAAACTTTCATAAACGAGGAAAATAAATTAAAATTTCGTTAGCAACCAGCAAACGTAACGTTTCGAACGTATTTTTAAAGACACTCTGATGAAAAACACGCAGGCAAAGAGGCAAGAGAATACTTTTTGTTACAACATCAGTTTTCTCATAGTCTCAAGACTTTTTATAATTATATATCATTGTATTAAGCATTAAAAACTAGCAGCTAACAAGGCTACACACAGCCTAGGATGGAGTTTCACTTGCCAGGCATTGCGAGCAAGACTACTGGCTGGCTGGCGAGGAAGAAGTTTCACCAACTCTCTCGAATCTCTTAAGACTGGCGCGCGTCGCTTTAGTGCTTAATATCTTTAGCGATTCTTTCGCTTTACTTGCAGCTGGAGTAAAACTTAACAAACTCAACAAAACCGCCGTGAATAAAGCGACGATTTGGACGCTTTTCACTCGATGAATGAATGATGAAAGCAATTTTATTTATGCATTTATGCATATATGTAAAAAAAACAGGAATATTTTTCATTTCTTAGAATTGAGTACGATAGTAAATCTTCATATTTGATAGCAGAAACATGTATTCAATGTTAATTTTGATTTTGGGTGTTATTCTTTAGTTTAGTTTCTTTAATTTTGTATTTGCTTCTTTTTAAAAAGTCTTTAATAACGTGCTATTCTTTGACAGCAAATATTTTATATTTGAATGTTCTTTAGTTCATTTATATGTCTGTATTTGATGGAGTATGTTATAATCTTTTTGCATTTGAAGACATGTTTGAACAAAATTGTAAATTCTATAATTTACGGCCATTTTTTAAGAACGGTTGATTTTAAGAACGCAATGAAAGTTCTCCTAACTTTGACTGTATATAAATTATATTTGCACATTCTTTATTGCATTAAACTGCCTGAACTATGTAGAGTGTATTATTAACTCGTAGAATCGAAAGAGAGATTGGACATACTTTGAAACTTGTAGTCATTATTGCCATTTTTCCGTGCGTAATTTTAACAACGCCGCGAAAGTTTTTCAATATTTTGACATCAAATTTTTATCTGTTCATTGTTTTAAAACATTCTTCTGTCTGTATTTCATAGAGAAGGTCATAAACTTTTAGAATTCAATGAGATATTTGAAAACGATTGAAAATTTTATAAATTACAGCTGTTTTTCTGGATTTTACAATATTCCAAATTGTTTTCTGGAACTATTCGGCGAAACATATGCTATTTCGACATCTCTGAAAACAACCTGCGATCAGATATTGTAGATTAAGAAATGGCTATTCAGAATATGAAGAAAAAGAAATAAAATTATAAAAATTGTGAAAATTATAGGCATTTAAGTAAAATTTTTGTTATATTTACATTTTCCGGACGATTCTCTATTTGCCATCAAATATGTTTTATTTACAAAATGTTTAGATAAATCGTCAACATGTATTTTATAGAGTATGTTATTAACTTTGAGAATCTAATGAGATATTTTCAAAATTTGGAAAATTATATAAATTACAGCCAGTTTTATAACACTTTTTTCTCAACTTGAAAAACCAACATTTTTTCAGCAAGTTTGCTGTAAAATATATGCAATTTGAACATTTCTGAAAATCAAGCTTAATTATTAAGAAATTAATTAATAATTAATTAATGGTAATTAATATTAATAAGTCTGGGTATAGTAATTAAGTTAAATTTAAATTTTCTTATAGTTATGGATGTTATTGCTTTTATTATTATGTATTATTATGTATCGACATTAATGCCAATAAAGGTCATATATATGTAATTGTTAAGAAATGAACTACTAGCATATGAAGAGACAATTTTAAAATTCTTAAAATTGTGAAAATTATGGGCATTTTGTATAAAATATTGCCTATCTTTACTTTTGAGAAGGATTCTTTTCAACAACTAATAGAAAGTTTTCCAATATTTTGACATCAAATATATGATATTTGCAATTTTTTTAGAGCATTCATCAATCTGCATTTTGTAAAGAATGTTATTAATTTTTAGAATCTAAAGAGATATCGGATTTTTATTGAGAATTGTATGTTACAGTCCCTTTTACATCACATGTTTCTCTCGACTAAATAATCAATTTTTTTTTGTTGCAAGTTTAATGCAATACAATTGAAATTTGTACATTTTGAAAAATGCGTTTTCATCATATATTTTAGAAAAACAAAAAAACTATACGATTATGAAGAATAATTGTTAAAGTTCTTAAAATTGAGAATAAATAATTTACTAAGAGTCGCGTACTCTTAGTAAATTATTTACTTGAAGAACTGACTAATTGTGAGTTTATGTTAACATGTATTGATTTTATTATTAAAAACAGTGTTAATGAGCAACCAAATAAAGAGAAATTATCACTATTTAAATATATCCGTGTCAATTACCTTCGATTTTTGAGTTTAACGCTCTTCAAAACTATCGAAATACTTTTCAACGACGCAAAGCAGAACGTGATATAAACATGAAAACATTTAGAACATTTCTGAATAAATTACTTTACATTGCAAATATTTAGATGTAAAATCTCTTTAATTAATTCAACTATGTTTAAGTTATTTAGCATAAAATGTCGCTCATTTTATGCTAAAATGTCGTTCATTTTATGCTAAATATCTTTAAGTTATCCAGGAACAAAATTTTTAATCCAAATAACTTTAAAATAAAGTTAATATAGTGAAAATAAGCAGTATACTCAACAAAACAAGATTTATAAAGCATTTTACATTAAATAAGTTGCGTTTAAGTGAAACTTTAAAAGAAGAAACTTGCAAATTTATAAAAAGTCTTGCATATCAATAAATTAAAAACAACTTTCGGGTGTCTACATACAAATAAACCTACGCAAATCTTGTCACTGTTGGCGTTTAAAACCGAGTGAATACCCTGGCGACCTTTACGTTTTCCTTTTGTGTCTTTTTCCTCTCCATTTATGCCATTATTTAAAAACCACACAAAATTGCCCAGATAATTATATAATAAGCATTCATTCAATTAATCGCTGCAGGCGTTCCTGGCAAAAGTTCTAAACGCAAAAGCTATAAAATCAAAACTGAAAAAATCGAAAATCATAGGAAAAAAAGCGAAGGTAACGACACAAAATGTCATAGTATGAACTTTTCGCTTTCAACACATCATCAACTCACAATCAGCGAAGTGAATGAAAGAATGACCACGGAATTGTCAATTGTTAGGTTACGTTGGCTTACTCAGCGTATGCTTAATTTGCTGGATTAATTACCGATTGAATAATGGAGGTTTACGGAAATGGGCAATGTACACGATGACATTGAATTAAATCAAAGTGACTTAAGTCAAATGGTAGGCTTGCAAGGAGATGACAAGAATTAGTCATAGTTTCTTTAAGTATTTACTTTTGTGGGATTAAATTTATTTAGAAATGAGTTAGTTCACTTTTAGGTTTGTTCAGGCCACTATAAGGTTAGTTTATGCCACTTGAAGATTAGTTTTTACCATTGTCAGGTTAGGTTATTTCATTTTTAAGAACATAATTTTGGCAAACGTATATCGTTTACTTGGATAAACGGTAAATTAAACCAATTTTTTATAATTTTTTATAATTTTTTATAATTTTTTATAATTTTTTATATTTACTGGTAATCTAGTTTAATCTATTTTTCAGTTTGTTTATGGAAAATCTAGAATATGAAAGTAATAAGAATTTGTCACGGAAGTATTTTTTAGAATCGGATTTTCAATCCAAGACGTATATTTTGTCCACTTTTAGTTTAAGGTAGCCAATTTTAGGTTATGTTCGATAAGGTTAAGTAGATTTGAATATTGTATTAGAATAGGTTAGGTTTGATTTAGGCTAAGTCAGATTAGGTAGGTTTATGTTTTGTTAGATTATGTTATAAGATATACGGTTAGGCTATGATAGATTAGGTTATATACGGGGGATTAGGTTACGTATCATACAGATAGGTTAATTTAATAATATATTTACTTAAGAATACTACTTTTTACAATGAATATATGCAATGGAATTGTTGGAAGGAATATGCCAATAAAGGTTGTCTGTATATATTTAAGAATGTGTTTGTTCACTTTTAGGTTAGTTTAGGCCACTTTGAGGTTACTTGTCACCATTGTCAGGTGAGATTTTCTCACTTTTAAGAACACATTTTAGGTTAACGTACTTATAGATTCGTCTTGAAGGATTTAAAACAAATAAATTTAACTTTAAATATCGTTTACTTGGTTAAATAGTGCAGTATACTAAAGTGTTTGTTTTATAGAGAAAATTAGGTCAAATTAGGTTAGATTAAGTTTAATTATGTTAGATTAGGTTAAATTATGTTAGATTAAATTAGGTTATATTCGGTTAGGTTAAGTTAGGTTAGGTTAGGTTTTTAGAGTAAATTAGGTCAACTTAGGTTAGATTAAGTTCAATTGTGTTAGATTAGGTTAAATTATGTTAGATTAAGTTAGGTTAGATTGGGTTACCTTAGGTATTAAAAGGTTAGATTAGGTTAGTTTAGGTGAGCTTCGATTAGGTTATATTAGATGCGATTAAACGAGATTAGAGTAGATCCTAATGTAACCTACTCTAAGGTTGTACTTAGGATGTATTATGTTAGATGAGACTGCTTAGGTTAGGTTAGGTTAGGTTAGATATTTAAAACAGGGAGAGGAAAAAAATTCATTAGTTTTACTTATTATTAACCCCCACACTACCTCATTAATTATTAACTTTCAAGCAATTAAAATTAAATGAAAACACACATTAGTAAATTGCATAATTACGAAATGAATAGTACAACCAGACTTAAGTAACCGTATTATAACCACAGAATTAGCATATTTACATCAAGCAAAAACGTATGAACAATTAATCGCAGCGGGTCGCATAAGCGCAGGTCACGTGGTCACGTGGAAGTGCGTTGCGCAGTCGTAGACGTGCTCCGCTTATGCACGGTCGGACTTTACTGACGTAGTTGGCTACATTCACTTAATTTCATCGCACGTTCGTTGATTGCATGCGACGGCTTATAACGACATCGCCGCCGAAGTCGCCGAAGAGACAATTTGTACGTTTGATTAATGCACGCCAGGCATTCTTCCATGTTGTGCGAGGGGAAAACGCGAGCCAATTACGCATTCAAAGCGTGCGCATTTACCGTTTTTTTAGTACTTCTTCAACGTGGACGGGACACGTTGCTGCCGTTTCGAAACATGATCGAATATTTTCGACGACGCGCACGTCTTCTTCGCGGTTGGCGAACGCCGTTCAATCGAGGTTATGGATGACTAAATGAGGTTAGGATTGGTGTTACCGTTTGAAATGTGAGAATGTGCCACTGCAGTGCACAGTGGTCATCGCTCAAACGTATTTCTACATGTAGGTGTATTTAGACATGATGCGACTTAAGTTCGACGTTTTCAGATTGTTTTTCGATGCTCTGATAGTTGGTTAGTGATGTTATTCATTTATTGCGCCTAGAGGATTATGGATTAGACTTATTTGGCTGGCAGTTACTTGGGTTTTTTGTATGTAGGTAGGTGTAGGTTTTAAGGTTGTGGTCGCCCACTTCCTGTAGCTGCTTCTTTTGTTGCTTACGAAATGATTTGAAGCATAATTATCAAATTTTAAATCCACATTAAGTTATTTCATGGAGTGATGATTACATGAGGTAAAGTAATAACAGAAATTGAACTAAATTTAAGTAGTTCACTAGATTAAACTTTAAAGGCGGATCTTTAAACGTATCAGGCTTATTTTGAGTTAAACTTGAGGGATGGAAGATACATGTGTATTAACTATTTACTTAAATATCCAGACTTCATCATATTTATAAAAATGTTCCTATATTTTGGATATTTGTCCACGCACGTCGCGTCGTGTTGCTCTTCAACTTAAACTTCTAAAGCTCCTTGAGTGGAGCCCTCTGAATTTACGTCTCGTGGAGACATAATTTAGAAACAAATCGGTGCACAATAACCAATTGCGGGTGTTAATCGCAACGCAAATTTACAATTCTAATTGTAAGCATTTCTTTCGGGCTTTTTGGGTTCCACCTATGGTAAATATATTATTGTAATGCATTTCTTCGATGTTATAGAAGATTTTTTTCCATCATTTTTGAGTGAGCAATTTGATTTTAATCCCAGATTACTCGCAAAATATCCTCTTTCAGATCGTAATACACACCTAATTGTTTGTTCACAAAAGATGCTGTATACAAAAGAGAATGTATAACATCAAATAAAAGGATCCCTTACCACCAAAAATGATAATTTCTGTATTTATATATAAATACTTGGCGTTGTTTTTTTTTTCGTTTATTTTCATATATTTCTATTTTCTGATATCTCCTCAAAAATATTTTATAATAGCCCACCTGGGCAGCACAGGCGGTAGTGCTTCGGCTTACCACGCAGCCGGTCGGGGTTCGAGTCCCCGGGCTGGGCACCCATTATCACAAATATTCACAATTAAAATTCACAAAAAAATCACATTAATCCACACATATAAAAACCACACATAAGAAAGATCAACCCCTCAAATCAACAATCGCAAAATGTGCGCAACCCCCATCATACAACAACAAACATCACAATCACAATAATAATAACGTGTAAATAAATAAAAATGCAATAAATAAATAAACATCCAGGCTGGTCCGCAGACCTGGCTGCGGACCAAATACAATGTTTTTTTTATTTTATATTTATTTTATAATTTTAAAAATATAATATAATTTTTGCCAACCGGGCAGCATAGTTTGTAGCGCTTCGACCTATCACGCTGGCAAACGGGGTTCGATTCCCCGAATCTATAAGTGTGAATTAATCAAGTATGAATTAATTATTTCATACTTTAGTTACACAACAACACTAAACTATATCACTACACAACAACCACAACACAACAAGCTAAAGGTCGATGACCAGATCACCGGACGAAATATAGACTTTTTATTTATTTTTTGACGACAAGAACGATACTCATTGATGTCTTTTTGGCATATCAACTGGAAATAATTACTATTAGTAATTTCTCTATTTTAAAATTTCTTTTCATCATATTTAGTTATGAATACCAATACAATCAAGCGAAGACATAGATATTCTTCAGAAACGAATATTTTTAACAAAGTTTACTCATCGGTTATGGTTGTCTTGATACTTAACCCTAAAAATAGAATTATAATAGCTAACCAAAGAAATGTTATAATTTTTATTCGATATCGACACCAAAAATTCATTTAGATTACAAAATTGCACTGGTGCTAATAGCTTTCCGTTATCACGCTCTTAATCACTAATAGTCGCTCAAGTAGCCACGCACACGCACCGCTCGGAACAGGATCCCATTACGCTTAACTGTTACGCTTGTCATGATTCATCCCGGTTCGATGGTGAGTCGATGTCGCCGTGTGGCAATAACCGTGCTGTGTTCGTCCTCGCTCCGGGTGCAATGCGAGTGGATCAAGGACTTTTCGATGAGAGCTTCTACGATTAGTCAATGGGAAAACTCTCTTCTACCGAAACACATACACACACACATGCCGACGCAACTATTGATAGTCTATATTGCCACAATTGGCTCGCAATTAGTTTCGTAATCACCGAGGGGGTAACTCATCGGATATACAACTTCGAGACGCATTAACATTCCTGTTGAGGCATTTATTGTTTTGCAATTTGCAACGCGTTTCTACAATCATCATTAGAGTCAGCTCATAATTTTCTCGGTAGATAATTGCCATATTTTATAGGAGTGTGCTATAATTACAGAGAGATGCGTTTCTTTTGAGTTTATTTTTAGACGTTTCATTTTTATTTCTCCTTTTTTGATTCGTCGTAAAGCGAATAAAATTATTAATTATTTATTAATTATTTTCTTAACCTAATTTAGTCGAACGTAAACGAATCTAATCTAACCTACAGGTGTAATCTGAGTGTCAACCTAATATAACCTAAACTAAGCTCTTTTTGAATTATAAAATGATTAACTATGCTGTTACATACGCGTTAATGAGCTGTTTACTTTGATTTCAAACTCAATGCTTCAAAACTCAAAGGGTTAAGTAACGAGATAATCTTCATTTTGAGTTAAACTTGCGGGATGGAAGATACATGTGTATTAACTATTTACTTAAATATCCAGACTTCATCATATTTATAAAAAAGTTCCTATATTTTGGATATTTGTCCACGCACGTCGCGTCGTGTTGCTCTTCAACTTCAACTTCTAAAGCTCCTTGAGTGGAGCCCTCTGAATTTGCGTCACATGGAGACATAAATTAGAAACAAACCGGTGCACAATGGCCAATTTCGTGTCTAAATCGCAACATAAATTTACAATTCTAATTCTAAGCTGTTTACTTTGATTTCAAACACAATGCTTCAAAACTCAAAGGGTTAAGTAAAGAGATAATCTTCATTTAACCATTGCTCCTATCAGCACCGACTTGATTGTCAATTTTTTGACATCAGAATATTCCTCTTTGAATATGCAATAATTTTTGCTTGAACATCTTGAGGCACCCTCTTCTAGAAACGGAGAAAATGGAGTTATTTTTAAGACTGTTGCATTGAATATTACAAACTTTAATCGACTTTTTAGGGCATCGAGTGAAATGAAATAGATCGGGCTAGCAAAATTTATGCGAAAGAATAATAGGTACTCTCGATTTTTATATTTTACAGATAATTTTCTTTCCGGGATTTTTTACTAGCTTTCATTTTTATTTCGCTCGATTTTTAAACGTAACATAAGCGTAATGATTTTCTATTTTCTTACCTAACCTAATCTAACTTAAACTAATCCAATCTAACCTAGTCTAACTTAACGCCTATGGGTTATTGCCTGTTCACCGTTCGATGCATATGTTTTTTTTTCGGGGACCGTTGCAAGCGTATCATCCAACTTTCGTTCGCGTTTTTACCGCAGTCAGGAGTTCACGGACGGTGCACAATGGCCAATTTCGAAGAAGAAACTCGACATTAATCGATAATTCGAATTTTAAGCACATCTTTAAAATTTTCTGTATTCTATGTATTGTAAATCTTCTATTTCGTTGCGTATGACCCCTTTATTTCCTGAAAATATACCCTATTCCATTTTCGACAAGTTTGATTTTGATTTCAAATTACTCACAAAAATTCTTTCAGATGATCCCATACACTTCATTGCATATTTGTGGGGCTTCTTAATGAGATGTTACTTTTACATTATCTCTTATGGAGTATAAACGTCATCCTGGAAAATTCCAGTTAATAAGTTTCTGACAAATTTGAATTTGGGCTTAAAAAATTCACGAGAATACGCTCTTTCAGATGACGCTGCACACATAACTGATTGTTGGGGGGGGGGGGGAAGGGACCACATATGTGTCGTTGAGGGCCATCACCAACCCCCTGAAATATTTGGGTCGGTTTTTCAGTTAGAATTTTCATTTTGGTCTCTAATAAGTCACAGAAATATGTACTTTTAGATGATACTACATACTTAATTATTTCAGTGCGGGGAGAAATAAACACTCCAATAATAGATTTACAATAGAAATAATACAGAAAATCTTAAAGAGGTGTTTAAAATTCGAATTATTGATTAATGTCTCATTTTTTTAACCCGAAATCGGCGCCGCAACCACTTGTTGAATGGGGTGACCGAGTGGTAACCCATCCAACGCGTAGATACGTCCAACGTCGCTTAACTGCGCTGATCTAACAAGCACCGAGCCCCACAACGCGGCGAGCCGCCGCTATATAACCTAAATATAATCAGACATAATATAACTTACCCGAACACAACTTAACGATTGCTTAACCACACATAACCCTTTCAAAATTTATCATATCTTGTTTAACGGTAAGAAACGTTAACTGTAAAACAGTATATGTTTAAAGAATGAAAAGACTATGACGGCTCGTTTCATTTCATATCTTCTGTATACAAAAAATAGAATAAATATGTTGCAATGTTTGCGTTAAGATATTTGTCTGAGCAAAACAGGCGCAAGTTGATTGGCATAAATCAATTTACGCGCCGCGGATGTCACCCGAACGCATGTATCGCATTATCCAATGCGTGTCGCACGTAAAACTGTGTGCACACCACAGTGAGGTACGAGATGCAAGTACGAGCAAGAAGAAGAAAAAGCTGAAGCTTGTCGAAAGCTTGGATTTCACGCGCTGCATAATTCAACATAATTCACTGCTCTGGCGACACATACGGACGCATATGTATACAAACACAGTCATTCATATACACAATCATAGCATAGTTATAGATATACGGCGGCATCGTAATCCTGTTCGCAAGAGATTCGCATGACGCCTTGCACCACGCAAGCGTGCTTTATGTGACTAATGTCTTCGCCTTACTGGTGCAACGCGCCGGACCACAATTGCACCACGCATAAACCGAGATGAGCGTCTTCATCTCGTACAAAAACTTCTTTTTGTACGGCGTCAGGCATCGTGTTACTGGGTTTTGTTGCGTTTTGTTTAATTAAATATTCACGCTCGCCAACGATATCACTGTATGGCATTCTCTTGTTTGATTTTTATACATTTATAATTAGCTGCTAACAATAAGAGCTTGTTATCTTCAATAGTTTCGGGGTAATTATTAAGGATATTACGATTATTTTAGGAGTTTTAGGAGTGTTTGGGCGCGCGAGTCCGAAACTCGCATTTTTACTGCGCTCAGCATGAGCCAAAGCGTCGAAGATCGTGGCAATATTTGGCCTTCCGATCATGCCTGTACAAGTCCATTATTTTCGTAGAATTAGTCTAGATTTAACATAATTTTGTATTTCTCGACTCAGCATGTTGGTAAACTCTCGGTCGTTGGGGACAATAAAACATGGGCGACCCAAACCCAGCGATTTGAGAGTAGTAGGCCGCTACGGGGTGAGTGCGTGGTACCGTTGCATATCACGCTGAAGGGACAGAGAGAGAGGAGGCGAGAGAGAGGGAGGAGAGAGGAAGAGAGAGAGAGAGAGAGAGAGAAGAGAAAGTGTCATTGCGGCACCGACCGTTTGTAGCTTAAGTTAGTTTTAAGATTTGAAAATAAAGCAGTCTCAAACTAGAATCCGAAGCAAAAACATCTACTCTACCATACAATCCTCAACTTCCTTCGGCTAGTATCGTTCTTGGGGCTCACCAGCAATCACGAGTTTCTCTTGCGTCAACTTCCACAAGAAGTGCAAGATTCTCGTGATTGCGAAATGTATCCAAGGAGACTCACAAAAAATATATTTTGATATTATTTGCTAAATTTTATTAAAATTCTGTTCATAAGGTTTATGTTTGGTTATGTCATGGATATGTATATGTGTAGGTTATGTTTTATTTGATTTAGTATTTTACTAGATTAGTATACTAGATTATAGTCAAGATCTAACTCTATCTAGATTTGGTTATGTTAGTTTATGTTATTTAAAGTAAGGCTATTCTTAATATTGCTAAAGTTTGATTAGGCTGACTATATAGTTTGACACGGATATACTATTGAACAAGAACGCTGCGTGCCGGGGTGACGAAGAGCTCTAGGAGTCTCGTTTGAAAACGACCCGTCGGCGTTCGAGATGGAGATGACGGTGACACGCGAGTGTACTTGGTAGGTGTCTGTAAATAGAAGACAAAAAGGAAGCACACACGCAGATATACACAAGTAACACAACTGACTATATTCGGCATACGTGAATATAGTGTATAATGTGTATATGTAAGATGGAGGCGTCGGAGCTCAGTTGTACCAGGAGTCGGACACGAAAAACTTCCTTTACGATGGAAGTGCAAGAGTTCACGCGAATCGCAATATCGCCCGGAACGCGTGTTCCACATACGTATGCGATAGTGAAACTACACGATGCCCACTGGTTTTACTACATGACCTCACGCTACGGTGGTTCAGAAGCCAGTCCTGATCCTTGCGCAGTGCGGAGCCTGCCCGAGGATCGGCGCAGGAGTGCATCCTAAGTATGCAGCGCAGGCGCAGTTGAAAACAAATATGCGCGGCAATTTCGAACCGCAATCACTTTCATTACAATATGTCTTTATGAAAGTTAGGATAGGTACAGAAGACATGACTACCTTTGATTACACTAAGCAACACTGAAACTTCGACTTGAATAAAAGTCCACAATCCTGAATGGAATTATTGAAAACGAATATCACATTGAAGAAAAAATAGAATTATTTTCTACTTGATCTGTAGTATAGTGATTTAATTATTCTCAAGTTCTTGCAATGGTTCTACTTTTCTACTTAGCTTTGCAGTGGTTCACCTACTAGCCATCGACGTTTATCACCATGTTCGCTTGATCCTTGCATTTGACTTTTAGTTCGTTGCGTTTTCGTCGTGGCTATCGCT